>VMDR010030259.1:0-12448 GCA_007922815.1 Macrotus californicus
TATTTGGGAAGGATAAGGAGTACATGTAATTTATTGCTTAGTTTTCTTCCAGTAAGTAGGAGCAGGACTCAGCCAGTCTAAAGAGATGGCTAATGCCTTGGTTTGGCAAGTCCTTTAGGAATGAAGAATCCTTAAAGAAAGGCATCAAGGGCCCTGAAAAATGCCCAGGAAACTTAGAAAAAAAACCACCTCAGTTGTTGGCAACTTACTAAGGAGGGACAGGAATGTCACCTTAGGTGAAGGCCCTCACAAGTGGGCCAGGGCTGGACCTGACAGAGAAGATTGCTGATTCTTGGGGCTCTGCGGCCCTGTCACCCGAGAGGTAGCAAGGTGTGTCTTGGCCACATCACGGGGGTTGTAGACACTTGGGAGGGTGAAGGAAGCTCCTTACCTGTTGGGGAGCAGAGCTACCCCCATGTGTAACTGGTGTTTCTCATGATGCCATTGACGATGAGAACCTGCCTTCTGTCATTTCAGCCTTCATTGTACATGTAATCTCAGTACTAAGAATATTCTCAGACCCCTTCTGTATTTCAAGTGGCAGAGCACCTAATCCAAGCTGGTTTCAGCAAAAAGGGGAATTACTTGGCTCACATGACTGAATAGTTCTGAGTTGGTTTACCAAAGCATGCCTGCTTCAGGAATCAGAGACAGGATGAGAGTCCATTTCTTGGGTGTTTTCTTTCTCTGTCGTTGACTCTTTGTTGGCTTTTCCCTTGTGGTTGTAAGTTGGCTTCCAGCCATCCTGAGGGCAACACGTTTCCAGGTTTACATCTAGTTACAAGTGAGCATTCTTGTCTTCATGTTCTAGGGACCCTCCTGAGATTCTCACTGTGGCTGGACCACTTCTGGTCATGTGTCCAGCATGGTACTGGTGACTCTGCAGGGAGCAGTGGCCAGCCTGGGACCCCAGGCTTCCTCCCATGGCAGTGGTGGTCCTCAGAGAAGGGGTGATGGGAAGTCCCCAGAGGGTGGCAGAACCACCCATGTCTGCTCTAGTGGGGCAGAGCTAGGTTACAAGGTGTGGTGTCCAGAGTATTTGAGTTTGGTTTGATAAATAACATAGACTCTAGGCTGTACAAGTTTGCCTTTTCTTTCTTTTTTTAAAGAGCCACTGAGCCACACCAGCCAGGGCTTTTTTTTTAAACTTAACTTAAGAAAAGTTTTTTATTGATTCCAGAGAGAGAGAAGAAGAGAGAGAGAGAAACATTGGTTGGTTGCCTCCTGCACACACCCCAACTGGGGACTGAACCCGCAACCTAGGTATGTATGTGCCTTGACTGGGAATTGAATCCACGACCTTTCATTACACGGGATGATGCTCCAACCAACTGAGCCGCACAGGCCGGACTATATAATTCTTCTTAATTTTATTTATTTTGTAATTCCATAAGGCTTCACTTCATTACATGAAGGTTTTCACGGTCACCTGCTGTCATCTGGCTTGCCCTCGAAACAAAGCATAACTGTTGTTTTGGTCCCACTCTATGGTGTCTTGTTTCAGTGGCTTGAGCTGTGCCATAATCTGTTTTGAGTAAGAGAAGGTGTTTTCGTGCCCTGGATAAAAACCATACTAGTGCTATTTATTTCACTTATGAAACAAAACAAATATTGTGATTGAGAAATTTAAAAATTGGGCATATTCACAAATTTCCATCCATTTGGTGGTAAGTTATTTAAGTAAAGGCTTCTTTTGCTAACACATGCATATTCAGAGCTGTATCTGAATACTTGGCTGTGGTGTAGTGGAAAGCAGAATCAGAAACCCAACTGGAGTCTGAGGGGAGCCTACGTCTGAAGGCTGACGACCTAACAGGTGTGCAGGTGGCAGGTCTGTGTGCCACCAGCTTTGAGGGAGGTGGTGTTATCCCTGTCGTTTGAATGGGGTTGTTTTGGGGCACTATCAACTGTCTTAGAAAGAAATTCAAGAAGCTCCAGATTTGTACTTAGGACTCTTGATTGGTAGGGCAGTTGGACCATAGGGTCCTGTTGCCCCTGAGGCTCCTCTCTTGTGGGGTTTGGTAACAGGACACAGCTGGCCATTTTCCATGCTCAGGCATGGTAGCCACCCTTCCTTGTCATGCCTGTGACACAGGTGGACTTTTGAGCTCCTCATGATTGGTGGACACTAACAAACCTATTTGTTTGTTTGCTTTAAAACCTACTCTGCCAAGCATGCAGCCAGGCCCTGGGATTTCATAAATGAATGAAAATGGATCTTGCCACTGAAGAACACAGAAGTGTGATTTTAATATTATAAATGCTACGATAGTGCGAGAGAGTTTGTTTAGTGGGAGAGAGTTAGTGGAGAGGTTAGAAGGCTGTTGGTAACACAGCCGTCCACATGGAGCCTCACGTTGCCTGGTCATTCCCGTACTTCCAAAGAACAGTCTGGGCACTTTTAGAGTTATTTCTTAGATCACATTTTTGATAATTTCCCCTAAATGAGTTACTCTGATTTTCTTCATTTCCTCTCAGTTGTGCAATTACAGGCTCATCCTGTAGACTAAAACTTCCACTCATGTACTTTGTTTGGAAGAGCTTTGTGAAATCTATAAATGTGAAAATTTATCTATATTTGCCCTCTTTCAAGAGAGGTTGGTTCTAGATTCAGTTTTGAAATGTTCTGTTGTAGATCTCACAGCTTGTTTAGTTTAGTTAAACTTGGGCAGAAGACCTTTGTTGGGACACACTGTATTGTCACTGGGGGGGAACAACATGAGGTCGCTCCAGAATGTTAGACAAGGAGGGCTCCAGGCAGAAACACATAGTGCTAGTCATTGAGACCTCTTTACCAGGACAGCGCTCCTGTGCCCTTAGAAAGGACTGGGACAGCACCCACAGTGGACATCAGTGAGGACTGAATGCTGTGCTCCTGCTCTAGGTTTTATCGGGGGTTGCCTCCAAGGGCTGAGAATTTGTCAAGGCGGCAGATGGATGTGAAACAGTTTATGAGCTAATGAAGCAACAGATAATCACTTTTTATCAGATTCCTTTTCTTTCTACTTTCTAGGGCTTCGAAGTGCTAAATGTCTAAAATAATTTGCATAGTATTACTTGAGCTCCTCTGTTAACTAGCAGAATTGAATGCAAACGATTGCCACAAAAATTATTTTTTAAAGGAAGCAACAATTTCTTCTTCTTTTAAAGATTGATTGATTGATTGATTGATTTTTTCCTTTTTCATTTTTTTTTCTACTCCATGTCCCCCCATTCACAATACAGACCAGGCAAAGGGCCTGGGCTGAGGTGTATATGGGGTGGGTTTACTCTGCCTCCTCTTTCTGTACAGGCACAGTGTAAGAACACAGCCTGTGGTAAGCACCGAGAGGCCCAGATTTATTTATTTTAGACAGAGGAAAGTGAGGGAGAAGGAGAGGGAGAGAAACATCAATGCGTAGTTGCCACTCACAGCCCCTCCCTGGGGCCCCTGCCAGCCAGGCATGTGCCCCGACTGGGAATAGAACCAGAGACCCCTCGCCTCTCAGGCCAGTACTCTATTCACTGAGCCACACCAGTCAGGGGGAATTTCTTCTTAATTTTGGTGTCTTTTGCCCTCTTCCCTGTCTTTATAGCTTTCTCCCTCCCTCCTGACTTCCTGCTTTACCTCAGAGACGGTCATCTAGTTGAGCTGCCTTCTCAGTTCTAAGGACTGCTACCTTTGTTCCACTTGAGCACCCCAGGCAAGGCCGCATTGTAGCCGTCCACAGGAATGCTCCTGTCTCTGTGACCTCATTTCACTGTTTGTATCTCAGAGTCTGAAATCTCTTCATTCTTCTCATTTGTTCAGTCCTTGGAGTTTGGGGTCTGCAGGCTGCACCTCTGCCTGGACAACCCCATCTCCAGGTGTGTCGCTCATACCTCGGAGTTTCTTTCATTCTTTCCACTGCTTTGAGTTCCATCTCAACTGATAAGGCTGTGTTGTCGCCTTCCTTGCCGTCCCTCTGCAGTCTAGTCTGTCCAGTACTGCTCCCCTCATATAAGTCTTATAGTGGAGTTTTTTTGGCTTTCCTAGGTGGAATATCAGCTCCAAAAGGTCAGATTCTGTGTTTCATTCATCTTTATGTATTCATTGCTTGGGCCATAATCGTCATTTATTACATGCTTTTTTTTTCCTTTCGGCTCTGAATAATCTGCCATTTGCATTCTTTGTCATTATTTGGTGGTGGAGTATTCTTACTGAGAGTTACCCTGACCTTTGGGCTCTTTCTCTGAATCTGGTCTCCTTAGGCAGTTTTCTTTGTGCCTGAGGGTTTTATGTAAGCAGGTAGGTAAATGAACCCTGACTCAATTATTCAAGCCAGAAAGCCATCTTCCCCCACATTTCAATCCTCACCAGGTTTTCTCCTGAGTAACCCTTGCATTCCTGTTCTCTCCTGTCACCAGTGTGCTGGTGGAGCTGTTGTCCACTCGTCTGGAGACTATATTGCAGTCCGGTCTACCCTGGCCTCCCCTGGCCCTTCTGTTTCTCCACCTCCCTCCTGCCTTGCAGTCACCTGGCCCTTCCAAGGTGGAAACCTCCCCTCCGGTTACTTAAAACACTTAGTGGCTTTCCACTGCTCTTAGAGAAATTAAAGCAAAACTCCTGAACGTGGCACCTTTGCACCGTCTGCCAGAGAAACGTTCTAATCTTTTGAAGACACAGGTAATGGTTTAATAGTTTGAGAAGAAAATGTTCCAGAAGAGGACACTTACTTAGACTCAGAGTGGGGACTCGAACGTGAGTGAGATACCTGGTGAGCTGTGGGTTGTCCCCACAGTGGAACAAGGTTGCTTCCCAGAGCCTGAAACTGAAGCCGAGGCAGCAGGCCTGACTTTGCCTTTGCCGTATTCCTTTTTTCTCTTGCTGGCAGAGGGACCCCTCATGTGAACAAACGTAGCACAGGAGGCCAAAATCCACACTTTTATCACAGTGTTTAAGGTGAGAATCATGGTTTAAAAGTGTGTAGGGAAAATACTTTAATTTTTGCATTTATTGTGTATTATACTGTTTCTACTTTTAGTGCTGTATGTAAATTTTACTTTATTGGGTTTGTCCTTTTTAATTATATTACTCAGTTTTGCCAGTAATGTAATGATGATGTCATAGATTAAAAACTAGCTTGTTATATATTATACTTAATTTCTACAATGGGATCATGTTTCTATAAGATGGCTGGTCTCTAGGGGTGGGGAAGCTTTGTAAATACATCTTTTAAAAGTTGTGGTAAGGAAAACTTCATAGTTCTTTGAATGAAATGTTTTAAGGATTTAACCATACAGATCAAATGAGCACCCTTCTGCAAATGCCTACAGTACAATTATGTATTATTTCTTTTGTTTATTGTTAGTTTGCTTGGGGATTAAAACACAAGTGATCATATTCAGCTGGTTAGATTAGTGATTTTGATATGAAACCATTGCTTTTAGAATAATCATGGGCCAGACTGGGAAGAAGTCCGAGAAGGGACCAGTTTGTTGGCGGAAGCGCGTGAAATCAGAGTACATGCGGCTACGACAGCTCAAGAGGTTCAGGCGAGCTGATGAAGTAAAGGTATCAC
Source organism: Macrotus californicus (assembly GCA_007922815.1). Taxonomy (NCBI): domain Eukaryota; kingdom Metazoa; phylum Chordata; class Mammalia; order Chiroptera; family Phyllostomidae; genus Macrotus; species Macrotus californicus. The sequence continues at coordinate 5,541 of VMDR010030259.1, forward strand.
TTACCTTGTCTTTTGGGGAAATGCATGTACAATTGAAGACAGTTTTTTCTCCCTAAAGATAAGTTTTACTTTGAAATGGTACATTTTCAGCCAAGGCCATATTTACATTATGATAAATGAAGACTGGGAAGCTCAGGTTCTTATCTGTCTTAACATAAAAATTGTGCCATGCACGTTAGTGATAAGAGAGATTTTCAGCCCACTTGGAATTCACTGCCTCTTTTGTATTCCTTCGCATTGCACGTGTAGACTCCGGGCCCACATATGCAGGGTTGTGCGTGGTTTTATGTTTCTAAAGTCACTGTAATTTTTTAAAGATATGAAGTCAACAAAGGATGGAAATAATTCTCTGTTCCCCTCCCATTTGCAATAAAATAATAGATGTGGTGTTTTTGTATTGTTTAAATGTGGGAAACCACAGTTTATTTAAAAATCTTTATGCGTTAGAGTGGATGTTCCTGATACTTTTGAAAAATCACTAGATTTTAACCCGCAGTGGAGATATTACAAATGTTCTAAAAATGAACAATTTTTTTCTCCTTCATTTTTTTAAAGAGTATGTTTAGTTCCAATCGTCAGAAAATTGTGGAAAGAACGGAAATCTTAAACCAAGAATGGAAGCAGCGAAGGATACAGCCCGTGCACATCCTGACTTCTGTGAGCTCATTGCGCGGGACCAGGGAGGTTGGTTAACTCACGCGCTGCGGTCCTTCTCAGTGCTCTCTGGTGTTTGCTGGTGGGACACTGTTGCTTGTTGAGAGGAAGCCACTGACTTCTGGATGTCCATCTTTTTATTGCCGTTTCTCTTCCTGTGTACCTGTTAATGTCTGTCTTAGGTAACGCTAGTACCTGTAAGAAAGCTCTAGTGTTTGACGTACTTTCCACTGTTAGTAGGCAGATTGCTAGATTTTTAAAGACTGTTGTTGAAAAGTATCTTTTAAATTAAATACTCTTCAATGTCCTCATCAGATCACTATTAAGAGCAAGGCTTTCTGACTCCGTTGTCTTCCCCCCCATTAATATGAATTAGCCATGCTGTAAGAAATCTCTCCTTTGTGTTCAAATTCATAGACAAAGTTTTCCACATTTTGTTTAAATTCTAAGGTTCTTTTAATAAGAATTGTAAAAAAGTTCTCACCCAAGGTTATGTTTACTGATCTTAGAGAGAAACATCTATCAGTTACCTCCCGTACTTGCCCTGACTGGGGATTGAACCCACAACCTTTCAATGTACAGGATGATGCTCCAACCAACTGAGCCATTCAACCAGGGCTTCGATAAGAATTTTTAAATTCAGTATTGAGGACTTGGGATGTCCTTTTCTATAGCATTTCCGAATGAATGAGATAGTAATTCCTCCAAAAAAATCCTATTCTTAAAGGAAGGTGGTAGATTAAACTCTGGTAGATTGTATGATTCAGCAGCACAGGCAAACAAGTGGCAGCAAGATGAAAGATGTGTGGACACTTCACAGTGTAGGACCATGTTAAAGCATTTCTAGTTAGGTACCTGTTTTGTATAGGAAGTCTACATAGTAGGTATGTTATACTATCTGAATGGGCTTAAGCAGAAAGAGGGAAAAAGTGATTTGGAATCTAGATTACCCCATGTAAATAATTGTTGACCTGAGCGTCTGTGTAAACTAGCAGTTTTCAACCGGTGTGCCACAAGAAGTTTTAAAAACATGCAGCACCCTCCCTGGCTGGTGGCCGAGTGAATTGAGCATCGGCCTGTGAATGAAAGGTCACCAGTTCGATTCCCAGTCAGGGCACAGGCCTGGGTTGCAGGCCAGGTCCCCGGTTGGGGGCGTGCGAGAGGCAGCTGATGGATGTTTTTCTCCCTCTCTTTCTCCTTCCCTACCCCTGTCTCTAAAAAAATACATAAAATATTAAAAAAAAATAATACCTAACTATTTAGTCAGGGGCACTGGCCTTCTTTCCCCTCAGATTGTTAAATAAGAAAACGACAACCACCGACTCAACAATAGCTGTCCATTATGAATGAATCAAAATTATACCTGTTGTTTTTTCCAATCCACAAGCTATATTTTTTGATGTGCCACAGATTTTTAGTAATCAGTTTATGTGTGGAGTGACATGAAAAAGTTGGGAATTGCTGACCTAGACGAAGGGGTTTGTTCTAACATATACTGCAGTGAGCAGCCATTTTTAACATGGTGATAACCAAGTACCACTTTATCCAGTCTGAGACCTGTGACTCTGACACACTGGCTTCAGAGGCTTGCTGGCACTGTCACAGTAGCCCAGGGCACTACAGACACGGTCCTGGTGATGATGTCGGGATGGCGGGCAGTCTCAGTGGGGACGCCTGACTTGGGATCTTCTTAGCCATTTGTGTGTTCTGTCAGGTTACTGCTCTCTAAAGCTCTGACTGGCACTTGTGTGAATATGTGTGACCTGCCACGAGCACGTCTGCACCCTCTGGGACGGGTCAGGCCTGTGTGTTGGAGGTAATGACTGCTTATTGATGTACTGAGGGAGAGAGGGCTCTTTTTGTCAGTCAGAATGGTCTTGAAAGGGTTAAGCAGGGGGCTTCTAAGTCGTTCTTTTGAAAGTTTTGTCTGGTGATCTTTTGAAAATTTTGAGGTGAAAGACAAAAAAACATCCTTATTCCCCCCCCGGAGGAATAAATCTTAGAAATTTGGGGAAATAAAGTAGAAACCCATGGAATACTTATTTTTGCTATCCATTACAAATCTCAAAACGCTCTCACAAGCCCAGCTTACGTCAATAAGAAAGTTCACCACATTTCCGACCTCAGGCACTGTGCAGGGTGCTGTGCACACGCTGCACACTCAGGCCCCCCGATGAGGAAGCGCTCAGCCAGTTTTGCTTGCTCTGATGATCTGATGTGGGCCCAGAAGAGTACACTTTGCTCAGATACATTAAAAATTAGTGATGTTCATTATTTATGTACAACTTCAGTTGCTCATAATGTAATTTTTGGTATTGAATTTAAGAGTACGATATAGTCAAATGAATATTTACCAACTGAAAATTTCTTTTGGTTTTGTCAAATGGAGATAAACATTGCATGAAAAGCTATCTAACTTTTTATTGTGAGTTTATGTGAGAAATTATTAGAAGAAATTAGCATTTTAGTAATACTGTTTTCTAAACTTAGTACCCCTTGCAGGTTGGGAAACACCATTTTCACAAAATAGGAGGGGAAAGGAGGGAAGTAATCCCAGCTTCAGGGATTCAGTTTCTGTTGCAGGGAACTCTGGCCTGGTCAGGCACGTTGGCTCTGAGTTGCTCATGATAACCAGTCTGCCTCAGGTGGTCCTTCTTTTACTCCCCATCCACACCTCCTTTCGACCATCATCCCTGACTTTGGGGATCAAAGATGTATACAGTTTGTGATAAGCTTTTTGCTGTTATCACAATAAATAATAAAACCTTAGGGCTGAAAAGGAATTTAATGATCTCTTTCTAATCGCCTTACTGTTCAGATAAGAATATATCTATTTTTTTTCTTCAGTTCGAGCCTTTGCAGCTATATATTGATTTCTTTTATAGGCTCTAAAAGCTGGAATGCGAAGCAGGCTAGAAGCAGTAGGGTAAACAGAAGTCAGCCTTCCCGCAGACTTTCCCGGCCGCGGGCCTGGCAAGGCTTTGGACCGCAGTGTTGACGCAGTCACCCAGTCAGTGGCTTTTGGAAATGCTGCTGTGACGCTGCTCATTTTTCTGTGCTGATCCTTAAGTCCCGTCTCCAGTTTAAATCCTTTGTAGCGTGACGATGATTCAATGACAATTTTCAGTTCTTTACACGTCTTCTCTTCTGTACTTGTGCATACGCTTAGTTTTAAAGTGACTGATTTTATCTAGGTTATTTTAGTAAAGAATGTCTGACAAGTTTACTTTCTGGTCTAATGAAGTGACTGCTGTAGATGCTGACTTCAGATTAAGTAGCTCTTGCAGTTGAACCTGGAGACAACATCTGTAGTATATTGTTTTCTTAATGTGTTTTTAAAGACACTTTGGTACCTGATTTTTTGGTGAGGTTATAGAACCTTAAGTAGTGTTCTCTGCAAAATACGTGTCTGTTTTTGTGCTTTTAAAAAAATAGTTTTGACTTATTGATGTCGGTGACTATAATATATGTTTTACATTTATTTGTTTATTTTTTGTTCTTCAGTTGATCTTTTTAAGGGGCTTAAAAATGTCCTTAAGTGATACATACAAGCCAAGGGACATAAGCTTTATTGCCATAATATGTGGCCATTCATCACAATGTTTCCAAGTGACTTTCATTCCTTTGTCTTCTGTAAGTGTGCACATGGGTAGTCATTCTCTTCCGTCAGTGTCTGTTTTTCCAGTTTTAATGAAGAAACTGGTTTAAGAATTTCTCTTTAGTTCTTACTAGTGCATTTCTTTTTGAACATTTATTTATTTCTTGCCTAAAAAACACAAAGCACTTTCCCCTTCATTGATTCTTCATATCAAGCTTTTATTACCTATCTATTATGACTGAAAGAGGCTTGATCAAATGTCTGTCTGTCTTCAGGGCAAGCGGTGTGATTGGCTTTGTAATTTAAAAATGCCCTGCTTAATACGCATTTTTAGATTCCCAGGAGAACATAAGTTCTTGCAAGAATTCTGTGTCTTGTGTACTACAAGAGGGAGAGGCTTTCATGTGTGTTGAGACACGGGCTTCTTGAGAATGCTCAACATACAAGCAGCGTCAGGAAGGCCTCCTGGTCCTCCTGTTCAGGAAGAATCAAATGTCTTGGGCTTTTCAGTGCATGGGTTTGCTCTTCTTAGTGCTATCTGAAATGATGTCTGGCTCATCTCCTATCATTTGGCCTTTGTTTACTTTTTTGGAGAGACTTCTCTCAAAATAACATAGAATGTGTAAGTTCTTTAATATGTTTGCAGTTCGGATTTATATTTGTTGACGGAGAAGAAAAACATTGTTTTGTTTACATGTAAACACTTGACTTATTATTTGTTGACTTGGTAATACATTTTCCTAAATTAGTTGTAAATAAATTTAATTATTGATTACCAAGAAAAAATATGTTAGTATACCCAATGCGTAATTTTAGTGTTCTTTTACTTAAACATACTCTTAACTTTCAACACACTAACATGCGCTTTCCCTTGTAAATTGCAGGACTGTAGTACCAATAGGTCCAGAGTCTCCTGAGTGCTTGGAGCAGATTGGGAAGGGAGTGAGGTCGCTTTTGTCATGCCTTAAAAATGAACGGATGTCTCTCCCACGTGTCTGTTTTGACTTTCAGTCTGAACATACCATTCTTTCTTGGTTCCTGTTGGAATTGGTTTTTAAGTTGCTTTCTGCTGCTGTTTGCCTCTCTTAACCATTTCTTGGTATTTTCTTGGAGAATTTAGTCTTACATCAACTCTGCCAGTCCTTCCACCCGTGTAGCTTTTCAAATCACTGCAGCCTTCGCTTCCTTTCTGGCTTTCTTTTGGCTGAAATAGATGGAGCATTTCTTAAATGACTGGAAAGGAAATGTTTCTTCTCTTTTGAAAGGAAACTAATCCAGTAAAAAGCATTTAATACATTTCCAAAGGGTCATTTAACAAAAAAGAAAGGTCACTAATAATGTTTTGAGTTTATATTTTAAGGATTTTATTTTATTTTTAGACAGAGGGAAAGGGAGGGAGAAAGAGAGGGAAACATCATTGTGTGGCTGACTCTCGAGCACTCCCTACGGGGACCTGGTTCGCAATCCAGGCATGTGCCCTGACTGGGAATTGAACTGGTGACCCTGTGGTTCTCAGGCTGGCGCTCAATCCACTGGGCCACATCATCCAGGGCTGAGTTTATATTTTAAACTTAACATTAGATATGTTTAAAGAGTAAACTCTTAAACATGTCGTATTTATTTTGTGCAACTAATAAACAACCAGAAGTTGCATTTAATTTTTTTAAATCTTCACTTGAGGACTTTTTTTAATTGCTTTTATTTTATTTTTTAAAAAAGATTTTATTTATATATTTTTAGACAGGGGAAGGGAGGGAGAAAGGGAGAGAAACAACAGCGTGCAAGAGAAACATCCATTGGTTTCCTCTTGCACACCTCCCGTCTAGCGACCTGGTCTACAAGGTAGGCATGTGCCCTGACTGGGACTTGAACTAGCAACCTTTTGGTTTGTGGGGCAACTCCCAACCCCCTAAGCCATACCAGTCAGGGCACTTTTTAAAATTGTCTTTAGAGGGAGAGAGAAACATAAGTTGGTTGCTCTCCGCATTCACCCTGACCAGGGTTTGGGGACCAAACCCACAGCCTAGATATGTGTCCTGACTGGGATTTGAACCTGCCACCTTTTGGTTATGGGGTGAAGCTCCAACCAACTGAGCCATACCAACCAGGACAAGTTGCATTTAATTTATTGTTTTTTCTTCTGGAATGCTGTGTATATAGTTTGTGTTTATAAAAATTATTGTTAAATTGACTGTTACAAAGATTTTTTTCCCAAAATGCAAAACCAAATTTTGACAGGTATTTTAAAAGCACACAGAACAAGCCCAAACCAAAAGAAATGCTTGTCTGGTCTGCCGTGTTAAAAAATGCTTATTGTTATGGAGAAACGGGAAAATTTTATTAGACCTGGACCTCTGGCACAGTTTACTTAGCTTGATGATGGGGATTGATTTAAGTTCACGGCCTAGGGTTCTGTTTTCTCGTATTATATTTTATAAAAGAGTGTCACTTGTACCATTTTGGGAGGTTTGGGTAGATTTTATGAGCTGCCTTGGCAACTGATGTGGCAGTTTTATACCAGCTAATGTGAATATCTTTGGATCAGCGAGATTCCTGTTTTTCCATCTTTCCAATTAAAAGGGCATTGCAAAGTGATAACTTGAAGAATTCAGATAAAGAAATACATAAAACAGTCCAATCCCCATGACTTTTTTTT
>VMDR010030260.1:0-12443 GCA_007922815.1 Macrotus californicus
AATAAACTAATTATAATCTTGTAGAAAGGTAAAGTTACAATGTAAATGTGTTGATTCACACTTTAGTCTGAAATCTAATCTAACATTGAACTTAGACTTTCTCCCAAATTTTCTTTTTTCATCTTTTCTTGTTTGCATATCTTGAGCAGAATCTTCTCTATTTTTCATCCCCTGCCTCATTAAGCCCACTTCTTTCACATATTCCATGTCCTCATACACATTCATTTCTGACTTAAATATGGTCTACACATGCAACCCCAATTCTTTCTCATTACTATTTAATGAGAACTCATTAATTGTTTAAGATTTACTGAGTAGTTATTATATTCTGAGCACTATAGTAGGTACTGCATATACAAAAATGAATAATGGACAAACATTTCTCTCAAACCGTTCATAGCCAATACAAGTCATAGTCATTCAAAGAAATAATTGTTATATAGAAATATGTGAAATAATGAACAGAGTGATCAGGCCTAGTTAATGTCACTTTATATTCAGAATCACCGTAGTGCAGATTTGGGAACAATCATTGGAAGAAGAGAGAAGACCTTTCCCAGACACGCACAATGACATTTATTAAAATTGATTTTTGCCTAGCTGAGAAAGGATGGAGGCAACTCTATGGACAAAATTGCCCAAGTTAAGTATCACGAACACGAAATGTCATGATATGCTCAATGAGCTGCAAAGTGTTAGGTAGAGGGCTAGTATATAACTCTTGTTAGCTATCAGTGAGGTCTTGGCAGGGCAATGCTTGTTTTCTGATAATTCTGTAGAAGATAGAAAATCTTTACAGAATTATAATTGGAGGAAGGAAATCATTATATTTTCATTTATCATCACCATTTTGTTTACTGTGAAGATGAGGACCAGAAGGGGATGAGGCTGAACAGAGAATGAGAAACCTGTGAGGAAGCTGTTGCTAAGTCTGGGAGAAAACTTTTGCGATGTGACATAGAACACTGGGACTGGGAGAGAGTGAATGATTGGGACAGATGCCTAGACTGAGGACTAGATAGTTCTTGAGGGGTGTTTGCTTATGGAAGGGAATATAGAATTATAATTTAGAAATAAGTTTCAGGTTTCTAGTTATATAGGTGGTAATGCTAATAAATTAAGATGGGGACTTTCATCGAAAATATTGTTTCTCACTTAAATTTCTTCCTTTTTCTGCAATAAACTGATATCCCTGAACTGTTGAGACACTTATGGCCACGAGGCTTCTTTTGTGTAATAAAACATGACAAAGAATGCATGCCGAGTCTCCCTGCAAGGTGAAAGCCCTAAGAGCAGGCATCTGATTCACAACACTTTCTGTTCCTTCTATCATGAGACTGGCAATGTTCCAAATGGGCATTACTTCATCCACCTGGATTCCAGGACCAAGAAGACATGCAACACAGTCCTCACGGGCCAAAGACATAGCTTTTTCCTTTGAGTCACTGAGCTATCTGGATCATTTGTTCCTGTGCCATAACCTAATCTATACTGACTGATACAGAGGAATATAACATAAAGAAAGAAGCTCTGAGAAGATAATTCAGTTTTGGACAAGTTAAGACTGAGCCTTGAGGAGCCCCTAAGATTCATGGCATTGGAGAACTCGTGAGGCATATTTCCATTTCTCTGCTCTCTCTGTTAATTGATTATTCTCTTGTTGGTGGTTTACTTGTTTCGAAGTGGCGTTGCACAGCTGTTAAAAGTGTGTGCTCTAAAACCACATTGCCTACATTTGAATCCCAGATCTTTTATGTCAGCATTTTTACATACTTCAGTTTCCTCATCAGTGAAATGAGGATGACAAGCAAATGATGTACTTCATATGGTTGCTGTGAGAAATAAATTGTATATCTGCACTTAGAAGAGTGCCTGGCTTATAGTAAGTGCTATGTGATATATCTGTTACGATGTTTGTATAAATAATTGGATCTTTTCAGAGAGTAGATGAACATGAAGGTCGATGTGCATATATTTCATTTTTCCCAGAGGCTGTGAGAAAAACTAATGAAGGAAAAGATTTCCAGGCTTACCTTTAAAAAATGCTCTATTGCAAATATTTTTTAGATTTACTTTAAAGTGAGATTATCTTAAGTATAAAAAAATGTGGCCTAAAATTTGATTTGCTCATTGGCCTTAGTAATGTATATACCTAGTCTTTATGAGATGGAAGGATTCAAAACTAAACAATTCTTTAAAAATGTTTGATTCAAGAAATATAAACAGGTAAAGTGATTGATTAAAATAAGAAAAGTTTTGATAGAGCATATTCTGGAAAAATATTGAGAATTATTCTGCTACTCTTGGATTTGTTCCCCTTTTTGAAGAACCCAGTATTCTAAATTTCTGTCATTGCTCATTGATTTCTCACCTCTCTCTATAATGCTGCTTGTCCCTGGGAAGCCACCTGGTCTAGTCTAGAGCAGGTATTGAGATCAGTTCTGCTAAGCTTGAAACTTCCACTGCAGAGAGAGCACCCAAAGCTCCAAGCTTGAGATCTTCTACTTTAACTGGCAAAGTTCTGCTGCTTTACATATGTGTTCCAAGTGTGACGGGATGTAGGTAGCATAGGAGTATGGAGGACCACAGCCAGGTTGGCTGGAGTCCAATTTCACTCTGCTGCTAATCAATCATGTGCCCTAAAGTTCTGATGTGAAATGTAATAATAAAGACATCTAGGCCTTAGGTTGTGGGGATTAAATGAGTCAATATATAAAAAGCAATAAGATAGCTCCTGCTACAACAAAAGTACTCCAGAGTTAGCTGTGGATATTTGAAAATGTTTCTTCTGCTAAAAATAATTATTTATCAAAAAGTATCTAAATCACAGGAGATATTTCTTTCAACATTTCCGTTTTTCTTTCTCATTATCCAAATTTAGAACCACCAGAAAACACTGCATACGTATTTTTAATTGGTCTGCTGTAAAAACTAGTCCAGGTGAACATGTTAGTTGAAATGGTCGTGAAGCAGGCAGGTGAGTGAGGATGACAGGAGCAGGCAGGTAAGGCTGTGAGCACCACCACATCACCTCAGGAAGGTGCCCACCTCCACCGCCCACCTGAACACTGCTGGACCACAAGACAATTATCTACCTGTCCTTTTTCTTCACGATTACAGGACATTTAAATTAAGTGTTTATTAAGAGGCTCTAACAGATGAGGTATTCTGTAAAGCAGATAAAAGTGTTTCAGGTACAGCCTTTGCCCTTTAAAAATCTAGGCTCGTTGGTCCGCATATTCTCTCCTTCCAGTCTCCGCTGCACTTTGAGAAGGACGTACTGCAGTCATTCCTGGATGTGGACAAAGTGGGCAGTGTGCTTTGTCCAGAGGAGTGATCTAAGTACCAAGTTTAAAGTGAAAGCACAAAGAATGGCTAATCAATCGCGTGTTCTAAACAAGAATGAAAAGCCCTTCATGTAATTTGGAGGAATTTTTACTGGATAGACAAAGACAATTTTTAACTATTTTAAAACATTATGGAGTATATAATCCCCCAATTTTCTCTCTTTTTTTCATTTCAAAGAAAGCTTAATTACAGTTTTATTACAATTTACCTCTTTGCAGTAATCTGATTAGCTTACTTTGTCACCTGTAACCATGGTGACTAGAAATACTATTTAATGACTTTTAGCCCTGGCTGGTGTGGCTCAGTGGACTGAACTTGGGCCTGTGAACCAAAGGTCCACTGGATTGATTACCAATCAAGCTTGATTGCCTGGGTTGCAGGCCAGGTCCCCAGTAGGGGGTGTGCAAGAGGCAACCAGACATTGGTGTTTCTCTCCCTCTCTTTCTCCATCCCTTTCCCTCTCTCTAAAAATAAATAAATAAAATCTTAAAAAAAAAAAATACTATTTAATGACTTGTAAAAGATCAGATTTCTAAATGTCATTTGTCAGGAAGTGCTCAAATACTTTTTTTCTTTGCAGAGTATTTGTTTTGGGTATGGTATAACATAAAATTTTTAAAAGGCATCTTTAAGTTACAGCTTTTTCTATCAAAAAGAAAAGCCCAACAACCCTGAAGTATTATAGTTCTCTCACCAGAGAAAAAGGAAACAGTACAAGGGTATTAAACTGCAGGCAATCACGGATCGCAATAACATACAAACTAGAATATACTGAGATCAGAAAGGTCTCAGTTGCCAAGCTGACTTGTCGGCTAGCATGTTTTATTATTGGAATTAGAAAGGGTGTCCTTCTAAAGGGCAAAATAAATGTTCAGAAAAATCAAACAGTTTCATCAAGTAACTGAATCTAATCCCTCAAATGACAGAGGAACACAGGCAGGGAGAAAGACACTAGAGGCCAACAGGGCCAGACTGAGTCAGAAACTCTGTAAGCCCACAGGCCCGGGGACTAGTCAGGAAGGGGTGTTACAATGAACTGGGGAGGGGGAGAAAAGTGGGAGCAGAGGCTGCCGTTCTGATTGATCCTGATTGATTAGCTACAGGGTCTCTAGCTAGCAACTGTTTGCTTTTATGATCTGTGAGGATGCAAACATTTGCTGGTGTGGCCCTGCTGAAAGGGCCAGGACAAAAAGAAACACTTCTATATCCTCAGGGTCACCTTTCCAAGCTTTGGTAGGCTTAGTGCTTGTTTGGATTTGCAATGTGAAGATCATATGTGTTTTGTTTGTTTGTTTGTTTGAGCTCATAGACTTTTTATTACTTGAGGTTTTTTTACTGTGACTTGGCTCTTCTATCACATATTCAACTCAGTTTAGAAGAAAAGCACTGAAAATCTCAGTGGCTTAAAACAAGTTTATTTCTTGCTCGTGGTGTATAGGTAAGACATGAGCAGAGGGCTGCAGGTGGCTCTGCTGTATACATCACTCAGGGATCCCATATGGCCCCAGGTCCACCACGTTGCAACTATGTTCTCTGAAACTCAGGCCTCTGCTTTCCCCATGGCAGGAGAACAGAGCATAGAACTCAATACATACACGTGACTGCTCGGTCCAGAAAAGATGCATGTTATGTTAGCTCGTGTTTCATTGGCCATTTTTAATTATATGAAAGTGAAAACAAGTGAAATATTTGGTGAAATTATTATTTCTCACAGGGAGGACAAGGTGCTGTTGGGCAGAGACTCAAAGAATGTTTTATGCAATGAGATGGATCTGTTCAATGGAATACCCTGAAGAAAGCCATCACTGATGGCTTTGCTCACTTTAAATGGATTCAATTAGCCGCTGCTATTTTTAGCCAGATGTCACTTCTCATTTAGATCATTTCCTGTGATGACGTTTTATGATTTTTGTATTTTCTTTTGCACAGTGCAGTCAGCAATTCCAAGTGCCTGCTCTCATATATGGTGGTGTGATGCTTCATAATACACACAGAGACTGCAGGGATAGAATCTGTTTCATTTTTCACAAGAGGCATATTGTGACAGCTGGAACACTTGTCTTTCAAATGTACATAGATTTAGAAACACTTTCCTGGAATTTTCAACTGGACATCAGCCTTACAAGTAATAGCCAATTGGTCAGGTGAATCTGGACAAAAGCGTTTGCACCCTGGTTAGGAATTTTGTTCTCTAATCAATAATGTATAGGTGAAAAAATGTCTTAATAGAGTGATTTTTGCCCTATTCCTCAAATAATTGATGGTGCCCTAAGACCTATTATTCATAGGCAGGTAACATTTCCCAAACTTCTCTTTTGATAATGATCAGAGATGGGATTCATGAGGCCATAAATCTAGATAGGACATTCTCACTCAGCACATGGGAAGATGTTCTCTTAGTAAGGCCTTGTAAAGGCAGAGAGACATTTAGGAAAGACATGTGGGCACCTCAGAGGACCTCAAAACAAGAATTTATTGACTTTGACTCATGTACCCCACTAATAAAATGACACAGACATAAAACTTATACTTTCATGTTTCTAAATTGCTTATTGAACAAGGTGTATCTCAAGCCACAGATTAATTTACCTTGCCTTCCCCTGATCCAATCAGTGGTATTTGTAGGTGGTGGGGTAGGGTGAGGGATAATATCACACATAATTCTAATAGCCACCAGGACTAAGCTCATAGACAGTTTCTTTAAAGAGGAGTGGGTATGGAGGCAAAATTTGTCACTGTTACTATATAATCTCTTCCCTCAAGAAGTTATCATTTATCTGAAGCAGATATTTAAAAAAAAAAAAGATTCTAGTATGTTGTTCAAAGTACTATGGTATATGTGCGTCCTTGTTTGCCATGGGTAAAAAACCCTCCACTGCAGAGTGGAATTATGAAAGAATATTCTTTGTGACTCAATCTTTAAAGTTTCATTAATGAAGTTAAAGTATACACCATTATGTTAGAATTCTGTGTGTATGCATGCACACATGTGAGTATGTGTGATTCATAAGCCTTCAATAACTTGATGGAAAAAATAAAATATAGTTAAAAGGCTTAATGACTTGTATTTGTATTCTGAATTTGCTACTTATGATACCCTTAATTGCTGATATGATTTTGACTAAATTATCTAAACTTACTGAGCCTGTTATTTCATTAAAGATTAAAAAAATGAAGTGTTGAAGGTCAAGATGACAGCATAAGTAAAAGCTGTACTTGAATCCTCCCACAACCATGTAAAAACTACAACTAAGCTACAGAACAACCATCATTCAGAACTGCCTAAATTCTGCCTGAACAGAAGTCCCACAACTAAGGACATAAAGAAGAAGCCACACTGAGACTGGTAGGAGAGGTGTGGAGGCAGAATGGGCTGGTCCCACATCCATGTGTGGTGGATAAAACTTGGGTGGGATATCTTGAATGCAGAAGTATCCCCTGAATAATCAGGGATCCCAGCCCCAAGTTTCCAGTGCCACAAAGAGAAGTCTCCATAACTTCTCACTATAAAACCCAGCTTAAACTGTGGCTGAGTGAGATGGAGTTCTCTGGAGTCTCAGGTGTTCCTCTAAAATGGCCCATGCAGAGACTTACTTGGACTCACTCACTCTGAGCTCCAGTGCTAGGCACCAGGGTTATACAGGGAGGAACCGAGTTGTTTGTTATTGGGGCAAGAGATGGAAGGGCAGCTTTCTCCCAGACAGGAGTGCTGGCAGAGGCCATTATTCCTTTGCTGAGCCCTCCCCCACAGAGCCAGTGGGCAGGAGCTATATCTGAGTCTCTATCAACATGGTTAGCATTGTTAGCCCTGCTCTGGTGATTCCCTGAGACCATGTTCGACTCAACTTGCAGGTCCACCCAAGCTGTTTCCATTGGTTTTTCCATACAAATGGCCTGTCTTGGCTAATGCTTCAGGTTTTCCTAAAATCTCTGGGAAAAAGCAGTATCTGGTCTCACCATGCTGCACACCTCTGTCTAAGTGGCTACAGGCCCAGCTTTAGTGCCAGTTGGCCTTAGTTCTCAGTTTAACCACTCTTGGGCACCTCCAAGCTAAACGCAAGTAGCAGTCATCTGCAGATTGCTTTGTAGCTTATGCTTGGTGTCCCTGGGCAGGGTGCAGGGGGTGGCTGACCTTGACCTGCAACTTCCAGGAGAACCCAGGGCCAGCATACCTGGAGGACAGCTTCAGACCATGTTGAGGTACAACCCAATAACCTCCATGAATGACACACTCAAGGGGTTAACTCAGTGGGCACCAGAGTCCCTCTAAAGTAAGTCTTACTTTGTGGCATTGGCCCCTGAACAGCTGATCTTCCATGGTGGTCACAGCTAATAGGCATGAGGGTAAATCCTTCTCACTGATATGCTAACTGCAATCAAGGCTCAACTACAACAGGAGGGTGTACACAGCCTACACTGGGTGGGGTAGGGTGCAAGGGTGAGGAGCACACCTGGAGTATTCAGTTCAGGTGCTTGGGGAGGCTGTACCACTGTACCTTAGAAGACACCTACTATATAAAGTCGCTCTACCAAGACATAGCAGCTCTACTTAATACATAAAAACAAACAAAGTAAGAAAACAAAGAAACATGTCCCAAATGAAAGAACAGAACAAAACTCCAGAAAAAGAGCTAAACAAAATGGAGATAAACAATCTACTAGATGTAGAGTTCAAACACTTGTTATAAGGGTGCTCAATGAACTCAAAGGAAGAGTAGGTATACTTAGCAAGAAATTCAACAAAGTGATAGGAGACAGTTAAAAATGGAGATAGGAAACATAAAAAAGAACAAGTCAAAAATTAAGACTACACTAACTAAAATGAAGAATATATTGTAAGGAATCAACAGTGGATTAGATGAGGCAGAGAATCAAATCAGAGATTTGGAAGTTAAGGAAGTAAACAACACTCATCACAACAGCAAAAATAAATAAGAATTGAAGAAAATGAGGATAGTGTAAAGAGCCTCAGGGACAACTTCAAATGTACTGAAATCCATATCATGGGGATTCAAGAAGAAAAGGAGAAAGCAAAAAATTGAAAACCTATTTGAAAAAAAAATAATGACAAAAAGTTCCCTAGCCTAGTGAAGGAAATAAACATTCAACTCCAGGAAGTGCAGAGAGTCCCAAGCAAAATGAACTCTAAGACACATCATAATTAAAATGCCAGAGGTTAAAAACAAAGAGAGAATATTAAAAGGAGCAAAAGAAAAGCAGTTAGTTACAACATGGTCTTACTAAAAGGGAGCTCTCATAAGACTATCAGCTGATTTCTTAACAGAAACTTTGCAGGCTAGAAGGGACTGGCAAGAAATATTCAAGGTGCTGAAAAGTAACGGCCTACAACCAAGATTACTCTTCCCAGAAAAGTATCATTTAGAATCAAAGGACAGATAAAAAGCTTCTCAGACAAGAAAAAGCTAAAGGATTTCATCACCACCAAGCCAATATTACAAGAAATGTTACAAGGTTCTTTAATAAGAAGAAAAAAATTAAAAATATGAACAATAAAATGTCAATAAATGCATATCTGGCAACAGTTACTTTAAATGGAAATGGATTAAATGCTCCAATCAAAAGACAGATGAATCTTGAGAATATTATACTAAGTGAAGTCAGTCAGAAAAAGCTAAGAACCATATGATTTCACTCATATGTGGGATATAAAACTGAAATTCAGAGATACAGTCAGACAACAGTATGGTGGTTAATAGAGGGAAGGGGTTGGGGGTAGCAGGGGATAATGAGGGCCAAATATATGGTGATGGGAAATGATTTGACTGTGGGTGGTGGGTATACAATGCAATGTACAGATCATGTATCACAGTAATACACACTTCAAACCTATATGACTCTATTAACCAATGTCAGCCCAATAAATTTAATTTAAAAAGACATATCGAAGCTGAATGGATAACAAAACAATACCCATACATATGCTGTCTACAAGAGACTCACTTCAGATCTAATTATACACACAGACTAAAAGGAAAAGAATGGAAAAAAGACAATTTATAAAAATATAAACCAACAAATAAAACCTGGGGTGAAAATACTTACACCAGACAGACTAGATCTACAAAACAAGGTAAATGAATAAGGAGAACATAAATAGACTCATAGATACAGAGAACATTTTGATGGTTGCCAGATGGGAGCAGGGTTGGGGAGAATAGATGAAAAATATGAAGTACAAATTGGCAGTTACTGAATAGTCATAGAGATGTAAAATACAGTACGGGAATGTAGTTCATAATATTGTAAAACTATGGAAGATGTCAGATGGATACTAGATTTATCAGGATGATTCCTAAGTAAGTTATATAATGTCTAATTATTGGGTTGTACATCTGGAACTAAAATAATGTATGTCAACTGTAATCAAAAAATTAAAAAATATTTAAAGTCAAAATAAAAGGAAAAGCAACAGTAAAGGGCAAGACAAGAGTTAAAAATATTTAATTATTTTATGACTTTTTAAATAAAAATATAGAAAGTAAAATCTCATTTCTACTGAAAAAAATAAAAATAGATGAAGTGTTGAGCTTCTACAATGACAATAATTCTTTAGCTTAAAATTTGAGTTATTTTTAAAACAGGATCAAGATAAGGGATGCTACTGTAATACTGGACTCCAACAGTCTTTGAAGGAATGTCTTACTATAGTGGCTTTGCACTTAACTCCACCCCCAAATCCCAACACAGTCACACAGCCACTCATAAAGCACATTACCACCTGTGATAGGCTGAAAAACGGTCCCCCAAAAGATATTCACCTCAAATCCCTGGAACCTGTGAATGCTAACTTGTTGGGGAAAAGAATCTTGGCATGTGTAGTTTAGTTAAAAATATCGAAATGAGATCATCTTGATGGACCCTGAATGCAATGACAAGTGCTTTTATGAGAGACCTCCCCAGGAGAACAGATACACAGAGGATACAATGATGTGCAGTACAGGCAGTGATGTAACCATTAAGTAAGGCAGCCAAGGAATGCCAACGGTCACCAGAAGCTGGAAGAGGTAAGGAAGAATTTTCCCCTAGTCTCCAGAGGGGCATGGCCTTGTCCTGCTGGTACCTTCATTTCAGACTTCTTTGCTTCAGAACTGTGAGGGAATATATTTTCATTGTTTTAAGACACCAAATTTATGACAAGTCCGTAAAACAGCCACAGAAAACTGGCACACCTCTATGTCTTTACTCATTTCATCCCCTTTTGCCTTTTTCTGTGAAGGCAAGTTAGAATCTTATCTACTTCCAAGGACCAGTTTCACTGGCACTTCTTGATTAACACCTTTTGGTTTCTCCCACCCTCAGTACTAAAGAGTAATCTCACTCCCATCTTCCTCCTATGCCATTTTATTTCTATGTCTTTTAGACACTTCTCATATTCCACTATTTACCTTCCTATTCTGCCTCAGTGCCTACCTGATTCCTGGAATAGAGTCAGCATTGCATCAATATTCCCTGTGTAATGATGGCAGTATGGCCGCTAATGCTGGAATAGGACCATTCTTTGAAGAATCACATATAGTGTCAGTTACTAACCTTCTGAATATTTGGATACTTATTTAGAAGTCATTTTATAGAGCCAGAGACTTAAAACTAGGTGAGTGGATAGCTTGATGGATTAAGAGTGACAGGAAAAGAGAGAAGGTTAAAAAGCAATTTTAAAACTGCAGTTACATTAATATCTTGTTAATTAAGTATCTCTAAAACACAATTGCAACATTTTAAAATTTATTTACATCATACCTGCTTCATAAAAAGGGGGTCTGGGCTGTGTACTGAATGATTCCAAATATATGAAATTCTGGAAAAGGTAGAACTATGGGGTCAGTAAAAAGATCAGTGGTTGCCAGAGGCTGGGGTAAGGAAGGGATGAATAGGTAGAGCACAGAGGACTTTTGTGCAGTGAAAATAACTGATACTGTGACAGACACACCATGATATATTTGTCCGAAACCCTCAGAATGTACGATGCCAAGCATGAACTCTCATGTAAACTGTGGACTTTGGGTGATTGTGGTATTTCAATGTACATTCATGACTGTAACAAATGTACCAGTCTAGTGAGGGGTGTGTGTATGTGTGCATGGGGCTGAGAGTGTATGGGAGGTCTTGGTGCCTTCTTCTCAATTCTTAATAATAATGAAAAGTGGGGGTAGGTATAAGGAGATGTGAAACATTGAAGAATATATCCCCTGTAGCAGAATTTGAGACACCAGGATAAGTAATTCAATGGCACATCTCCTTGAGCCCTTCAGTCAGTTCACAGAGGCTATTGCCCAACCCAATGGACATGTGCATGGTAGATGAGATATAGACTTAGGTGCACTAAGAACTCAAACCTTCATGCATTCCAATGCTATGGAGAAAAAAAAACACACACACAGACAGTTGTCCTTTCATAGATGGAGGAATTAAAGTCTGTAGCCACATACTTCCTAGAGCAAATCACTTTGCCTCTCTGAAACTATTTCATCATCTGTAAAAGGAAGGGTTAATGTGCCTACTTGGGGAAACTGCCCACCCTACATCCTTTTAAAAAAATGTCCCCTATTCCTATGTCATGCTTATACTAGAACGCTATCTCCCTGATGACCTCTAAGGAAACCAGAAATAAGCATTATTGGATCACCCAAATATTAATTTTTATCATATAGCAATTCTTTGCTATATAATTGTGCTGTAGCAGAATTCCCCATGCCGAGAATTATACCCATGTGTCGTGGTATGCCAGTTTTTGCATAGTTGTGCTTAAATATCTTCCTTAAGAACCTCCTTTTAAAATGGTGCCTAATTATCTTTATCCAGGTGAAAATGTTGTTTATAACCCCAGCTTTAGAAATTGTATTTGGAAAAAAAAGATCAAAGTACTTCAGAAAGAAGAAAGCTTATTTTGTACCTATAAAAAATATCCCACCTGAGACAAGCATTAAAAATATAATTCCCAGTGGAACTTTTTTGAAGAAAAAGCATAAATACAAATGGAGTAGGCTTAGAAAAGAAATTTTGTTTCAATCTAGTGCCCTAGTTTCTTTCTGAATGATGTAACATATAATTTTAAAAGGGAAGAGCAGGAATGGTTG
>VMDR010030261.1:0-12442 GCA_007922815.1 Macrotus californicus
ATATTGCATGGAAAGGTGCAAAGAGGGAAAAATTGGAACAAATGTAATAGCATAATCAATAAAATATATTTTGAAAAACTCTAGGAAAGTTCATAATATATAAAACCATCATGTAAACTCTTCATACACAGCTACACAATTCAAACCTTGGCATTCATATATTACTACTTTTCTTTAAAAAATTGTCTTCATTCCTGGTTGGAAAGGAAATACGAAAATCCTTCCTTTCCTACCAGGAATGAAGACCATGAGCTATCCCCCTTCGCTTAAATGAACTACTTTCTGAGTTAAACTACTCAGAAAATACTTCAAGACATTTATCTCTGTTTGCAAGGTTAAAGGACAGGTGTCAAGCTGAAAGTCAATATTCATTGTGTCTAATCCCCTTTTCACTCTCAGGTGAAAACAGGAATCAATTAATTTTCTTCAGACACCCACCAGTCAAGTCCCATTGGCAGCATGAAAGGTTTCCAAGGACTTTCTTTTGTAAATTATGCCATTAAGAGCCTTGTGAGATTCCTTCCTCTCTGCCTATGTCTTTCTGAAGAACAGAACATTTAATTTATGGTTCTTCTTTCCTGGTAGAAGGATAACAATTTATGGTAAAAGCATGGAAACAACTCCAGTGTAGTTTTCCTTCAGCTCTGTCAAGACAAAGCAAAAATAAAACAAGGTTGCCACAGGACTTGAGGAAAACACCAAAGAGTCCTACAGAACTGGAGAGGGATTTAGTAAGTTTCTGCATTACAGCAGACTTATTAACTCTCCATCACTGGAGATCATTTTGCCAGGTCCTGATGACCTTATAGGAAGCTGCTAAGTGCCTTTCTCTCCTCCCTGAATCTCCAAACGAAACAGTGCAGATATGCTCAGAGTGGTACTCTACTGAACACACTTGGGATCAGAGGTCATGTGTACTTCTACCTGGGAGTGATGCCTTCGTTAGTACAGAATAAGGAGTAAGTGGAGAGGGGATAAGAAAACACATCTTTCCTTCTGCTCTCCATCCCAGCCTGTTGGTGCAGGCATTCCCCACGTGGTGAAGAAGTAAGTACCAGCATGCGCTCCAGCAAAATGGTGAGGTGCAGTAGATGGATCTGGACTTCAACAGCAACCACGTAAGCCAATCTAGCATCTATTCAGCTCTCAAACTAAACTGTGACCAGATCACCCCAAGTGTTTGTTAAACGTGCAGATTTCCAGATCTCACCGCTGAAAGATTGATTCGGGAGCGTGGAAATCTGAATTTTTAATAAGTGCTTCAGGTGGGATCGCGACGTAAGTCCTCAGGCTACACTGACTGCCAGGATAGTGTATCAGGTACCACGTCCTCCTGTTTCAAAAGGCACCCTCGTCCTCAGCTAGCTGTTTCACTGGGAACCAGCAATCGAACACAGTGAAGGAGGTAAGAACCAGGGACCTTCCCTCTCCCACAAATGTATTGAGGGAACGAGATATAGGTGGCTGGTTCAGAAAAAACACCTCCACATAAAGGACAGGTGTATATCCAAAGCAATCATGAATATTTCAGCAGAAGGAAGGAGACCTTTGGGGGCCGAGCTCAATAGCTAGGGAGGCACCTGTTCATAAATCCTGCAGGTGCTGTCTCATCAAGCAGAACAGATGAACACAGAGCCCACGCCCAGGTCTCTCAGTGCAGCCCGGGGCTGTGATCCTCCCAGGCAGTCTGGGTCCCAGGAACTCTGAGGGAGCCACTGTGCCTGGCCTTTTGGCCTTTCTTCCTCTCTGTCCAGGAATCTCAAACTTCTCTCTCTCATCTCTCAAAGTTCCTCAGGAGACTCAAGCCCCTCCTGCAGTTGTCTGCAATACCGTGTTCTACCTACTAAAGTTGCAGCTCAGGTTTGATTTGTTTGGTGTCGCTGGTTATCAATGTCCTTTATTGTTGTTTTCTATTTTGCACTTTCCCAGTGCAAAACATATTGATCACTAGAGAGCCGGGACAGTGAGAAAGGTGATATCCTCAGTTTTCTGCAGGATTTGCCTCCCAGCACTTGCCATGTGGTAGGAAAACTATTCAAGATGGGTCTCCCAATCTGAAGACATCTAATGCACACATTGCGGATTTGTTACTTTTGCTCAAGTCTGTTAAGAGAGCAGAAGATGGTGATCTGGTGTTCAGAGCATCCACTAATTCCCAGACACTGAGCTAGGTATTCAGCCCTCACTTTGCAGTTTAAATCCCCTAACAGGCCTGCCCTGGGTAGGAACTGTTGTTATGCCCATTTAACAGGCAGAGAAAAGAGGTTTGAAGGGGCTAAGGGACTTGTTGAAGCCATATGCCTGGAAGGCTGAGAGCTGAAAATTGTCCTTCTGACTTCATCGCCCATCTTCTGCTTCTTGCCCTTAAGCACATTACAAATTATTTAATTATAAGTGATTGATTTGCAAGTACCAAGATCCTGAACTGACAGACCGGGCACTATAAAAGCATATCCTTCCAGATACCGAAAGGCCACACTGTGTGAGTATATCAGGGACTACGTTTCCCCCGAATTGTGAATATCATTTAATCAAAACCATACTGGACCCAACAGATATTCATAAAGTGCTTAACACTCCAGAGAAGGGTCTACTGCAACATAAAACCCATCCGAGCAACATGCTTAAAACTGCATTTGCAGACACCGTTCCCTATTCAACCAGAGACAGGATGGCTTTTTAATTCCAGAGCATTCGTTCAAATCTGTTCTAGATTTGAGCTGATGGAAAATTGTTTCCCCCTGACAGCCATTCGGCCCTCCATGCTCATTCTCGCCGAGCTGGTACTCCCGGGAGGCAGGGCAGCCTCTGCACAGACTCCAAACGCCACTAGCCTCTGCCGAAGCACATGGCACGGCTGCAGGAAACCCAAGGAAAAGATCGACTTCCTTTAAAAACATTCCCTAAAGGGACCCCATGCTTAAGGCAAAACAGATGCTCCTGAGAAACAACATCAGGCTAAAGGGAAGCGTGTGTCCTGCCACAAACCATCTTTAATTCAAATCATCCTTTTGCCCGGGTCTCCCCTTTTCTTCCTCTTCTTCTTTATGTCTTAGAAGCAGCATCCGCACGTGCACACACACAGTGACCAGAAGAGCAGGGGCAACTTCCTCAGGGTGATGGGGAATCTTCCAGCCTAGCACCAAACTAGTTGTGTGTGACCCTGTCCAAGAGCCACACAAGCATGTATTAAGCATGTAATGTGCCCGGTTCTGGGCCAAGTGCTGCCTTCCCAGGGATGTGTAGATGAGGAAATGGAGGCTTGCAGAAATCATTATTTCCAAGATCACCCATATACCAGTTGGTGGTCCTAAGAGAGACATACCAGGTTCGTCCGACCATTGACCTCCCTCACACCCTCTGTGGTCCAAGCTGCCGTCATCTCCCACCTGCACTATTGCAACCACCTCCTGGCTGACCTGTCTGCTCCACCCTCACCCTCCACAGGCTGTTCCCCAAATACAAAGAGAGTGAGCCTTTTCAATGGTAGACCAATTCCTTTCTCCACTCAGCACCCTACAGGGAGGTCTCATTTTACTCAGGATAAAGGTCCAAGTCCCTGTGACAACCACAAGTTCCCACAAGTACTCCCTTCATCCATTCTTTCCTCACTGTCTCTAAGGCAGTGGGTCCTGAGGTGTAGTCCCGGACCTGCTTTCGGGGGTCTTGAGATCAAAATTAACTTTATTCTAGTACTCTAGTTTTTCTAAGATTCTAATGTTGTTTTCATGCCCATTTTCTCATGGGGTACAGGGAACAAAGTCTTTATGGATACAGTTTTAGGTTACACTTTAAAAGACTACCACTTATGTTTGAGTTTTGATGTTTGAGTTTTGAGTGAGGCCAGGTTTTCTTCATATACTAAAGCCACAACAACATACTATAATGGATTGGATGCAGAAGCGGCTATAAGAACCCAGCTGTGCTGTAGCAAGTCACATATTGAAGAGATTTGCAAAAATGTTACCCTTCTCTTTAAATTTGTTTTGCTTTGGAAAATGTAGTTATTTTCATAAAAATATTACTTTTATTAATATGTGATGTGTTTATTATTGTAATTTTAAACAAGTCAATAGATATTTGTAAATTTTCTCTCAATTTTAACTTCTAATGTGACAAATATCAATGGAATTCTTATCGCCAAGGCTCTTGGGGATCCTCAGTAATTTTTAGGAGTGCAAAGGGTCCCCAGGACCAAAACATTTCAAAGCCAATGCTCGCCTTCCCATGTCCAAAAAGAGATTTAGTCTAAGGAATTGGCTCATGTGATTTTGAAAGCTGAGACATGCAAGACCTGCAGCTGGCAAGCTGGAACCCCTAGAGAGCTGATGGTGTAAGTTCCAGCCCAAGTCCAAAGTGGAGAGAAAACTGATGACCCAGTTAGAAGAAAGCCAGGCAGAGGAAAAGAGTATTTAGCCTTTTATTCTAGTCAGGCCTTCAATGGACCAGATAAGACCCACCCACTCTGGGGAGGGCCATCTGCTCTACTCAGTCTGCTGATTCAAATGTTGATCTCATCCAAAACCCCCTGCACAGACGCACACATAATGTTTAGCCAAACAACCAGCATTCTGCGGCCCAGCCAAGCTGACACACGAAATTAATCATCACACCTTCCACTCACGTGGGTCACTGCTCAAATATTACTTTATCAAAAAGAAGTGCCCTCCTACCACCCCATATAAACTAATACTAACAACCCCTTATCCTCTCTATCGCCTTAATCATGCATGTGTCACTCTTTACGAGTTCTGTATCACTTCCTTTATTCTTCTTGCCCCACTGAAATGCACGCTTCGGCTGCTGAACAATTTCGTTCGCTCTTGCGTCCCCAGTGCCTGCATCTCAATGGTTTTTGTTGACTAAATGAACAAATGCGTTAACACCATTGAGAGAGACTTGAGAACATAATCCAGGTTTGAAGAAGCAAAGTTATTAGGGAGAAGCCACTGAATTGCCCTGAAGTGGATGGTGATGTGTATGTGTCAAAAACTGGCACTTTACATACCACATGAGCTCACCTATAAGTGGAACCTGATCAACAAAGCAAACAAGCAAGCAAAATACAACCAGATAAATTAATTGAAATTAAGAACGATCTGACAGTAACCAGAGGGGAAGTAGGAGGGAATAATGGGGGGAGGAGGGGAAGGGTTGTCAGGAACATGTATAAAGGACCCATGGACAAAACCAAGGGGGGTGGGATCGAGGGTGGGAGGTGGTGATGGCTGGGGTCGGGGGAGTAATGGAGGGAAAATGGAGACAATTGTACTTGAACAACAATACAAAAATAATAAATAAATAAATAAAAATGAATGGCACTTTAGGCAAGGCAAACATTTATTTTTCTTCCACCTCAAAGTTTGGGACCAGGAAGCCCAGGGAAGGTAGGGTGGCAGCTCTGCTTTACCAAGTCCCCAGGGGCCCTGTGCTGTGGCCCTTGCTTCCTGGTCCAATGTGGTGGGTAGAAAGCCAGCTGTCATATCTTCATTTCCAAAAGAAAGGAAGGGGGAAAACTAAGAAGAAAAATGAGGCAGAAGATACATAATAGCTATTTTTTAAGGAAAGATTTTCAGAAGCTGTCACACAAAGATCCTACATCAATTCGTTTGCCAGATTTAGTCAAATGGCCACAACTGGTTGCAACTGAAATACATGCCTTTGTTCTCGGTGGACAGACCCACAGCTAAAACATGAGGGGTGGTTACTGACAGCAAAAGGGAGGAGGAGATATAGGGGGACCACTGGCAGGACCACTGGCATTCTCCGCTACAGCTTAGCTATTGTTTTTGCCTGCCCTTTTCTTCTGGTATTGAAACCCTTTTTCCATTAACAAACTCTTTCTCGCCTCAGCTGGTGGCTCCGTTGATGGGAGCATCGTCCCATACATCCAAATGTTGCAGGTTCAATCCCCACTCGGGGCACATACAGGAGGTAACCAATTGATGTTTCTCTCACATGGATGCCCCCCTCTCTCTCTCTACCTCCCTCTTCCTCTCAAAAAAAAAAAATCAGTAAATATATCCTCAGG
Organism: Macrotus californicus; assembly: GCA_007922815.1. Classification (NCBI taxonomy): domain Eukaryota; kingdom Metazoa; phylum Chordata; class Mammalia; order Chiroptera; family Phyllostomidae; genus Macrotus; species Macrotus californicus. The sequence goes on from VMDR010030261.1 coordinate 6,032, forward strand.
TGAGAATCTTAAAAAGTTATTAAAAGAAAAAAAACTCTTCCTCAACCTACACCATTTCTCGTGGTCTCCACAGTGCTTCCTCTACCGGGTGTGGGAATTCGGTTCAGCCTGGGTGAGTCATCATAGCCTAGTCTCTTGGCTCATTTGATTGGTCCAAAGATGAGCACGTGACCCAAGCAAGGCCTGAATGGGCAAGCATGGCCAGAGAGAACTTCTGAGATTCATGTAGAAGTGGTGAAAGAGAAAAGCTTTCTTGCCCTGGGATTGCTAAACTGAAAATTAGTACATTAGGGGTACAGGCATCCATTTCACCTCCGCTGCCTGTGCTAAGTCCAACCTGCAACAGGAGGAAGCAAGGCCAACACACACAGACAAGCAAACTCACAGGGTGGAGAGATGACCTCATCAGAGTTCTCTGGTCCAAGCCTGCCTGAAGCCTGATGTCTTAGTTAGGAGAGCCAGCAAATCCCCTCTTTCGCTTCAGTTGGTTTTTGTTGGATATCTGTCCCTTGAATTTGAAATTCCTGACTAAAATGTGTATCACTGGTGTGTTTTCTTTAAAAATTGTTCTCAAATGTTCTTTCCTATTTAGTGAAGATTAACTTCCAATGTGAAAAGCAGAGACAGTGTGTATGTTTCTGCCTCAAAGACACATTTTTGAGGTCTAGGTCGCCTCCTTTGAGGTGATCACCTACCCATGCTCCCGGCCCACGGGCACCTGTTTGGTGCCCTCCTCTTCCTCACAGAAGGCCCCGGCTTCCCTCTACTACAATACTTACCACACATATTGAAAGTCCTTGTTTCTAGGACAACCTGTCCCTTGAAATGACGATTTCCTTGAGGACCAGGGATTATCCTGTCTTACCGACTTTCATATCTTCTTATCTCCAGCACCTATTTCACTTCAGTGTGTATAGTCACGATTATGTTAAACCTAGTCTAGCAAATACATACACACAACTTCTTATCACCACCTCGTGGTGGAGGGTCTAAACTACTCTTCCATTTCCTTTGGAATACCTCAGTCAAATAAATCAAGCCCCCTTGGAAGTGGAAACTACAAAATTAAAGCAATAAATAAAAGTGCAACTACTGTTCAGCTGACTCAATTAGAATAAAACCCTCAAAAATGGGAAGTGCTGAAAGGTTTCTAAAACAAAACCACTCTCACACTAGCAGATCTATGCATTTAATTTAAATTAATTTCAACAAGGATCAAATCATAGGAATATACTTTGGTACATAAAGCTTGACTTATAATTACAAAATTCATATTGTATCAAAGGATTTTTTTAAAAAACTCTAGTTCATTGTTGCATAAAAATGGCTCGAGGTTGCAAACTTCCAATAGTTTCTCTCCTTGGGATGACAGCATGGCTGGTATAGTCACAGAGCCTAAGCCACTAATGATTCCAACGGGCTGCATTTCAGCGTCAAAAATCAGAGACCTGGGGAAAGGCAGTAGCCTCTAGCCTCTCAGTTTGCCTCTCCCAACATTAAACCTTCATCCAGGGCATCAGCTGGGCTAAGGATGATCAGGGCTCTGTTATTCCCAGACTGCCACTCTCCCCACGGAGCCTCCACCCTACAAGTGGGGGCTACAGGGAGGAGGGGGATAACCCACCTCTGACTGCACTCACCAGGGACTTTGGCTCTGTCACTTGAAGTTGGAGGGGACAGGAAGGTTGTTGGACTGTCTCTCCAGGTACTGGGAACTGACAGGACTAGGAGCCCTGTCTTTTTGGCCACACCTGCCTGGGGTAGAGCTTCCATCAAGCTCAGGTACCAGAGAGGGAGAGGAAGCGGGGCTATGGCCCGAATGCCGCTGACTCCATCAGGTCTCTGTTTGCTGGGCGCTCTCAGGACAATGTCCAGAGACTTTAAATAGTTGTGTTTTTTGTTTTGTTTTCTTGTTTGATCATTTTTACTAGTTGTAGTTGTTTCATTGGAGAGGGGTCTGCTGATCTCTATGCACCTTTCCAGAAGTTTTAGCCCCTTTTAAAAACTAGGGTCCCATAAGCTGACATGGTAGCTGCTGGTTTTCATTGTCATTGTTGTTGACTGTTTGTTTCATTTGCAAGTGACAATTCCTGCTAGTAAGGTAAAGAGACGCTACTTTTCCTGATCCAGTTAACTTGACTCTTCTCAGATAAATAAACTTGTATGCAAAGTTGAAAACAGAAATGGAAGAGGGAACCATTTCTCTCTTTCAAATGTGGGTGCAACATTTCATAATTTGTGAAGTTGAGAACACACACACTTTTTTTAAGTTTAGAAAGGCAAACAGCAAGACTTAAAGTGAACTGATATTTCACAAAGGAAAGCAAGCAGGCAGGTACTGGCTACCGAGCTGAGACCCCAAGTGTTTATTCTGACTCCACTATATTGGAATGTGGGTAAGTCAGTACGCATCCACATTGGACTTTCTGCGTTTACTGCACGAGGAGCTTGTTTTCAACACGGCTTCAATAATTGGATACACTTTTGGTAGTGAACATGTGAATTAATAAAAATAATTAACAGTTACTGTTATAAAAGCTAACATTTATTAAATGCATATGCTAGGCCTTTTAAAAGCCTTTTTAAGTGTATTATTTCAATTAATTCTAACAACATTATGATGAGGCAGTTTGGATTATTATTATCCCTACTGTATAGATGAAGCAAATGAGGTACAGAGAAGGTAAGTTACTTGCCTAACGCCACATAGCTCATCAATCAGTGCAGAAGGCTGGGTTAGAATCCAGACAAGCTAGTTTCTAGAACTTTCACTGAAACTCTGTACTATACTGATATTTTTAAATTTTTGACTTCATTACCAAAAGTGCATAGAGTAACCTCCTAAAGGTGATGCTTCAGAAATTCCCATTAAGAGAATGATTCATTCACTCACTCCACAAAATTGCTAAGCACCTCCTAGTGCCATGAAACTAGACTATTCAATTAAGCATGAAAACTAAATACCAACCTTTTTGGGTAAAAGTTGACTTCTCTCGGAGTGGAAAATAACTTCGAGTGTTGACCCGGGAGTCACATTGTTAAACACGCACACGGAGCTGAGACTGCGGGAGAGGTCTGAATATTTCAATAAGCACGTATGAGCCGCCGGGCTAAAGCCCTACATGTAGGTCATTACATTTCATTCCTCCAAAAGTCACAAGGCAAGTGCTGGAGAACTTGGGATCTAAGTCAGCCTTGTGGGGTCTAAGTTCCAGTTCTATTCACATCTAGATGGATAAATCTGACAAATTATTGAAGGTCCCTAACCCTTGGTTTCCTCATCTGGAGACTGGAGATGATAAATGGTATTTCCTACAAAAATGTATTCAACTGCAAGTATAGGAATATCTGGCCACGGTAGCTTTGAACTAAGGATTTATTCTCCCACATAATTGAAGTTCTGGTAAATAGTGAATGCAGGTATTGGTTTAGCATTTCAATAATGCCAGGGCTGATATCTGTGACTCTTTCAGCCTTTTCTTCAGGAGGACAAGATAGCTGCTGCAGTTCCAGACATCACATTACTGCTCGGGGTAAAAAAAAAAAGACAGCAGAAGAGAGTACCAGCCACAGAGATCCTCTTGATCAGAAAAGCTAAGGCAGGACCCCAGAAGATTTCTGCTTATGTCTGCATGGCCAGAACTCTGTCATATGTGGCCACTTGAGCTACAAGGAAGCTTGAAAAGCAAACATGTAGCCCCAGCTGGTGTGGTTCAGTTGATTGGGTATTGTCCTGCAAACCAAAAGGTCACCGGTTTGATCCCGGTTGGGGCACTTGCCTAGGTTACAGGTTCGGTCCCAGGTCCGAGTGCATACATCGATGTTTCTCTCTCACATTGATGTTTCTCTCCATCTCTTTCTCCTTCCCTTCCCCTCTCTCTAAAATCAGAAATAAAATTTAAAACATTTTTTCAAAAAAGAAAAGACAAATACGTAGGAGACACATTTTCACCCACACAAAATTGGGACTCTATAAGGAAGGGATGGGAGAATGAATGTCATTGGGTGAGCACGTCAGTAGTGCCTGCCACGCTACTCCATGGGGTTGGGAGAACTGAGAGAATTCCTGCTAAATGCTGAAAACAGTCTGGCGTCCTCATCCAGGGCTGACAGATGCTAGCTGTTTTATTTTGTAAATGAAGTGGTTAAACCATTTCCACCCATCCCCACCCCCAACTCACACAGTTTCTATGCAAGAAAGGAGGTTCAAAGGCTGCCTTGTGGACTCCAAAGCAGTAACGATATAAAGACAACTGGGTAGACGCTTTTAAAGGGCTCCCTTGCTCCAGAATCACTTTTTGTACTCTCCTTAAGATTCATTTAAGATTCATTCACACTTTGCCCCCTACAGAGACAGATTGAGGTTTGCCTCAGCTGCAACCCCTGCAGGGATTAGTGGAAAAAGAAGTGAAGAGGTAGCCAGCTCTCCTGTTAAGTCTTCCGAATTACCAGGCAACCACCTAAGAGGCAGCAGCAGGACATCTGTATTTAACAAAAACCTCTGTGTTTAATAGAAAAATAGCCATGAAGCGCGATTGTTTGATTAAGCATGGAAACCAAATACTGGCCTCTGAGGATAATGGTTGGCTCCTCTCGAAATCGAAAACAACTGCACGAGAATCAAAACCTGATGTGTGAAGTGTCCCCTCAAAGCGAGATATTCCAAAGATGTCAGGAGCTTCCACCAGGGAAATAGACATCTCTACTTTTCAGTTAAAAAAAAAAAAAATTACCATCACTAATTAAAACCACAATATTTAAAGAACAACGACTCCCCGACCGCATGAAAGGACTTGGTTCCATATTTGCAAGGTGTAAGGAACATGTGAGGTCTGGTGACCTCATATATAATAACTCTGTGCATGTAATTACTGTGCACAGAGGTATCTGGAGAGCAGATTTTTAATCAATGCCAGGACAAGCCTGTATTGCATTAACGGAAAATGTAGAACACGTGGCTCCAAGTCTGTGTGCTCAACCATAAAATGAGCAGAGTATTGCCGACTTCACTTCCTCCCATAGGGAGAAAGAGAAGAAGATACGTCCCATAAAGACACGGGCTATTCAACAAAGGGCTGATGGCAGTCCTCGCTAGACGTGGGGAACTCAAGGATTATTGGCTTCGACCTTGCCAGCTAGGAACATCACAGTGACAGTCATAACAACAACCAACCAGCCAGCAAACCACCTACCACTGTCATCATTTCATCATAGGATTTTTGAACACCAAGCAACTAGGGTGGCTACACTGATTTTCAAAGAAAAAGGCAGCACTTTAAATGGAATGAGCTCTATTAAATCTCCTTCCTCCTAACATTTCTCCTGTGATGTGCACAGGTTAACATTTAGGAGTCAGAGTGCCAATCCTGGCATTTTTCCCTCAGTCCCAGACAGAATTTCTGGACACTGGACCTCAAGGAAAGAGGACTCTGTGATGGCATTACGGGCAGGGTCCAAGTGTTTCAGGATTCCCCCAGTTACAAGTCTTCACTAGAAAAGTTTAGAGTGCATCTGTAATTGGAGCAGGTAATTTGGCAAGGCTTCCCCACACCCCATGGCTTGCCTTGAAGTACCTCAACAGTACCAAGGGTGTTCAACCTGCAGCCCGCAGGCCGTATGCCACTCGGGACAGTTGTGAATGTGGCCCAACACAACATCGTACATTTACTTAAAACATTGAGATTTTTTTGTGATTGTGTGTCACCATGTATTTAATGTGTGGCCCAAGACAACTCTTTTTCTTCCAGTGTGGTCCAGAGACATCAAAATGTTGGACACCCCTGGTAGACTCTAGGTCCAAGTTCTTATCATTGCTACTTATGTATTCATTTTATGTCTACTACCAGAACCTAGATATCTTGAAGGCAGGGGCCTTACCTGTCCTGGGAATCTCACACTGAGCAGGCATCTGGTGATACCTACTGTCTTGGTGTGAGCTTGAAGATGGTGTAGTCTGAAAAAATGCTGAAGGCCAAGCACAGCAGCGGGTGAACATCACTGAGAGCTGGTCTTGGGAAGAAGATGGGTGTGTCTAAGAGATAAGAAAAAATAGTCCATAGTCAACTGAAATTTTTCCTATTCACATGTCTAACTACATCAATGTCTTATGCTCCGCCTCCGAGCATATACAGATAGGCTGAGGCTGAAATAGAAGTTCTTTTTGAATTCACAATGTAAAAACTGAAATAAGGACTTTGTTACCTAGATTGTCATCCACAACGTGGAAACTTCTCTATCTATTTACTGTGGGGTGGTAACAGAGTAATCACAGGAGTTTGGCATCTAGCAAGAGAACTTTCAGACAATCTTACTCAGCCTTCTCACTTGTAAGGAAGCTAGCCCTGGTGAGGTTGGGGGATTTATTCACTAGATACCCATGAGGTTGGGACATAAAATGCAGGTTTACTGTTT
>VMDR010030262.1:0-12441 GCA_007922815.1 Macrotus californicus
CCGTTTCTGACTCCTCTCACGACCAACTACACCTGCTAGCTCTCCCGTATTTTCAGCCTTTCTGGGCTGCCACACTTGGTTGGGGCAGGCGTGGCCCAGTGGGGAGGAGCGCACCATCTCCAAGCTCTCATGCAGGCACTGTAAGCAGGGGGAGCTGCCTCCTAGTTACATCCTGGATCAAGTCCACACCCATCTCCCTAGCTAGACTTGTTGATATGCAAAATAGCCATTTTTGCATATCAGATATGTAGTTATCCTACTGTTACTGGTATGCAAAATAGCTCTCAACTGCCTTGCTCCATGGGTCCCATCCTCCAGGCAGACTTGTGGGGGTGGGGATATCCTATATTCTAGGACACACCACTTCTGGGCCCTGTTACAGGCCTTCTCTTTGTGGGGGGTCCTGGCTGCACCCCATCACAATAGTAACTGTCCTGGTTTTACTTTTAGTCTCAGAGGAAAAACTTTGAATGATTCACAATTAAATGCAGTGTTTGCTAAAGGACTTTTGGTAACCCATCTTTTATCAGATGGAGAAAGTTCTCTTCTGCTGGTGACTAATAAGTAGTATTTTTTTAATCATGAATTGATGTTCATCAGATGATTTTTTTCTCATTTATCAAACTGATTATGTTTTTTCATTATTTTTCTATTAAATTTGAAAATTACATTGATAGATTTTTAAAATGTTAAACCAATCTTCCATTTTGGAATAAAACTAATTTGATATTCATGTTGTGTATTCTTTTTGTGTATTGTATGTTAGTTGTTTAATGCTGTGGATCTTGCCCCTATCCCCTTGAGGACAGGGATTTGCTTTGCACCAATTTGACACCCCTGCCTTGATTGTGCCGAGCGCTTAGGAGATGCCCAATGAATTCTGGTGGAGGTTAAGTGCCATTAATCCAAGTAAAGTTATTTTTCCTTCCTAAGATTCTCCCAGTGGCTAATGAACATCTCAGGAATGCTAATGAAGGGCTTCCTTTGGTTGTCTCTTGTGAGTCAGCAAATGAGCTCTGTAACTTGGAGAGCCAGAAGTTAATTAGCAATTCAGTGTTGACAGACCCTGATGGAAATAAGGGAATTTTGGTTTGTCAGAGCAGAGCACTAAGAAGCTTTGAAGGTGAGACCAGGATTGAGGACAGCCATTGGAAACCAGAGCGAGGGTTTATAAACAAATGTCAGTGCTGAAGCTCTGTAAAGGAAGCCAGGAGAGGCCAGAACACGTGGCCTACACAGGAAGAGGAGTGGGCCCAACATCTGGGTATTGCTGACATCAGAGAAGCTATTGACTCATATTTCTCCCTTGTAGTGGAATAGGAGAAATGCAGGAGACGTGGAAAGGTGCAAAGCACCAACAGCTGAAGCAGATCACCTGCTAGTGGGTGATGATGGATGAGGGATTTTAGGTGCCTTATGCTCCTTGTTCATTTTTCTTTGAGACAGGATGGAAAATCTAAAACCCCATCTGCTTACAAGTTTACTACAATAACCCAACAGATAAATAACTCGCCAATCAATACCATGGATAGTGTTCTCCAAATGAAGTTGAATAGACTGTAGGCATCAGACAGAGATGGAAGTTGGGGCCTTCGTTGTTGATCTATGTAAGTGATGTCCACCATCACTGGACTTGATATGTGCTGGGTGTGTGCATGATCCTAGAAAGGTAACTTCAGCTAGAAAAAGTATCACTCCCTTGGCTTAGGCAGATACCTAATTAGGTTAGGAGGAATGCCAAAAAGCAACCTATTGAAAGCTAAATTACTGCAAGGCATCATGGGTAAAATATGCAAAATGTCACTGAGGCAGAAGTAAGGAAGCCTGTGAAACAGGTGCAACATAAAACTAACCTGCCAGTGAAATTTAGTTCTATTTCCTCTTGCAATGTATTTACTCTCCCCCTGGTCTTCCACTGTAGAAGTTCTGTCCCCTTTACCCTTTAAAACCCAGAAATAGATGCTCCCCATCCTCCCTCCACCCAGATTTTAATAGACCGAAGATGGAAAGGAGGCTCCTGATTCTTCCATGTCCAGGTCAGGTGTCCCAGCTATCCTATGTTCACCAAAAATGGTGCAGGATGGAATGGCGATGTATCAAAATTCTGCCTGGGTTAAGCCAGTTCTTTGGAAGTTTTAACTGTTTGAATGAAATGTTCCTAATTTTCCACACTAAATTCTTATTGCGACAACAATAATACAACGCTGATGTCAGCTGGGGCCTTTGTAGCCCAGGGAAAGCAAAGCCTGTCCTCACAATTTTGTAGATTATCATGGGCCCACTCTCATGGTCCTCAGCGGCACTGAAATGGCCAGGTATAAAATGCAGCCTCATCACACACTTGGACATCCTACTGATACAGAGATGTTTTATTAGGTCCGAGGCATGGTGGGAAGCTGTGGGGTGTGGGTGAGGTGGGGAAGTCGTATGTTGTAATTTCTGCTGGCCATCTCCCTGGCCCTCTGCTCTCTCTCATGCTCTTCTCTACCTTTTCTTTTAGAAATCCTTTGTTTTGGGTCTCATGTACAGAAGTTTCACTGAGCCCCTGGTACCAGTGATATACATGCCCTATAGGTGGTTCATAACTAGGGGGAGCTTCTCAGGGAAGTTTACCTACAAAGTAGGCCCTCTGTAAGAGATTTGGTGTCAGTACCATTTAGATACTCTGAAGCGGGTGCTGTTTACTCCCATTTTACACTTGAGGAAACTGAGGCCTGGAATGAGTTTGTGAGTTGCTTAACGCAACAGGGCCAGGATCCTACATGTGGTTGCTTGACTCCAAGTCTCATGCTGTTTCCACCCCTCCATGCTGCTTTTAAGGGCCCCTCATAAAGATTTCAAAGTGCTTTAGCTACGTGATCTTTCCTGTGGTCAGGTAGGAAGAAGGTACACTTTGTCAGCCATTATACCATATTGTTGCAGAGCGCTTTTGCTCGCTTTATTTAATTAAAGTTTGCCAGTAACCCCTGTGAGTAACCCCTCCCCTGCAAATAACCCTATTTTAAAAAAGGCAAGGCCACAGTTCAGAGAGGGAGGTGACTTGGCTAATGCCCCACCAGCTAAGGAAGAGTACACCTTAGTCTCAAACCCAGGCCTCTGACTCCTAATCCACTGCTCCTTGCACAACCATGTGGTAGAATCTTAAAGTCAAGGGTCCGTGGTTTGTAGAATCCTTGAGATTTCCACTTGGTTTTTCAGTTGCGTTTAACCCTTTCGGTACGAGCGCTTTTTCCGCCGCAACACTCCCGCTGTACGAGGTGCCACGCAGAAATCGCGCACATAGCACATGGTCAGTCCTCCTTTGTGTGAAGACTTTCCTAACCTTATATAAGATCTATGCTTAATAAAACAATGCTTTTTTCCAAGTGTTGTTTGTAACTTTAATATTAAGAGATAGTTATATAAAATTCTATCAATTATATAAGTAAAATTTATAATTATATACAGATGGATGCCGGATATATCTGGCGCTCGTCCACACAGGTCATCAGATGGGCACCGGATATATCCGGCACCCGTACCGAAAGGGTTAAATCTAGACCGGGAAGGATAATTAGCTCAACCACGGACTGGGATTTACTCATTACCTGCATACCTGCCACCCCCCCCAAGCCCCACCCCTCTCTGCTCACCTCAGGCTGAGTCTGTGGGGCTGTGTCATCTCTAGGAGCAGTGGAGGGCATTGAACCTCCCTGAGCAGGCCAGAATACACCTGAAATGGCTGAGCCTTCACATTTATTTTCTCCCCTTCCTTTGGCTTTTTGTGGAGCTGAGCCTATCATTAACCAGGCTGCGAAGCAAAGAAAGTCAAAAAAATAAAAAAACAAACCAAAAATAAAAAACAAACAACCTGCCTTGGAAAGAACTCTTATTCATTTAAAATTGGAAAAAAAAACAACAACAACCCAGAAAACACTGAAAGATATTTCCAATAAACTGGATTTGATTACTTGCTTTCAACAAGGGGATGTAGTCATTTAAAATTAAAGTTTAGCTATTTGGTGAGTTTGTTTGATGAATCAATTGTTCTGAGAGGAGTTTCCATCAACAGCAATGGTGAGACTTCATTTATCTTTTCTCTGTACATTCTGAGGTGCTTGTTAATTGCTCTAATTGTTCAATGCCAGCATTTTATAACGGCTGGGGAAAGGAAGGAGTCAGAGAATTCCAACATGTACTCATCACATGGGTTTGAACAAGGCTTTTCATCCAAGCAAGGGAGCGTTGGGTTTATAGCCTCAGGAGTCACCATCAGACCATCCTCCTTGCAAATACTCCAGCCTAGTTGCTTGCAAATACTCCAAATACTTCAGCACAGCTGCTTTTGACTTTGATGGTGAGTAGTAATCAGGAGCATAACCCTAATCCAGCCAGAGGCAAAGTCGAACACATTGTTCAGACAGTAGAACAGAATGGAGGAGAGTAGAAAGCAGAGGATATTAATATTGTTCTCTATGGTAGCTCATAGAGAATACCTGGCAACGAGCGCGCAGGAAGCAGTGAGGGTGATTATAATCTCAGCAGTATGAACACTGGTACATATTGTAAGTTATTTCAGCTGAATTGCAAAATAAAACCCCAGTGGTCGGGAGACCCCTGTTTCTATGAACTCACGCCCTCTTCTTCCTCGCACCGCACAACAGTGTGCACAACAGAGTTCTCTTTCACCCTGCTTCTGAATTAGTTTTGCTCAGGTGCAGTTCTGGTTGTGTTTCTCTCTTGTTTAGGTACCTGCTGGGGCTCCCTCTTGTCTACACAGTAGAGTTAACTTGGCATTCAAGTTTGCTTTACCATTCTTTCCTTGACTTGTCCACCCCTGCTTTTTCCACCTATTGCCTGCACTTCCCTCTTGCACTGTGCGTTTCACCCAGATGGAACCACTGTGTTTCCCAGGCCTGCTTCCCCTCCTTTTTCAGTTTATACCTTCCCTTTCTTTTCTTCCCGAAATGCCCTAAATTTCGTCTTTGCCTACTTCTGCTCTTCCCATGATCTTAGAGCCCTGTTGAAATGATACCTCCTTCTTAGATTCCTCTCCCCCCACTGAGCACCTCTTCTTTCTCCTCTGGGCTCCCACAGTACTGTGTCTTTCTTGCCATAATACCCAGCCCTTTCTACTTTGTATTATAGTTACTTGGTAGGGTTTTTCTTTAATGCATGCTTTACCTCATATATTCTTTGAAAGCAGGGTTAAATGTGTCTACTATGGGGTCAGGAAGGATGCTTTGGGCAGAGTAGGCATGTTTGATGAATGAATGAATGAATGAATGAATAAGAGTTTTACTGAGGCAAGGGTTAGCAGTCTTTGGCCCAGGTTGGCACTCAGTTGTTGCATCTGTCCATCCTTTTCTCCCTTCTCTATTGCCCCCTTTTACTTTTCTCTCTTCTCTCTTTACCTTCTCCTTTCCTCTTTCAGTTTCACCTGTCCCCAAGCTGTGGTCTTTAAACAGCTCAGCTGGGCACACACCATCTCTCCCAGTGCTAATTCCTGCTACAGGGGGAGATTTCCATGGTCCCAAAACACTTTTAAAGAAGAACAAAAAAAACCTGTAAACTCAACCTGGTCTGATATAGGAAGTAGGGACTAATTCCCATATGATGCTTACTTGCTTTGGAGATTACTACTTGAAAGCATGCGTTCATGGAGCATTTCCTTCTCCCCTCTGGGAAGCAACAGTTGTTCTTTCCTGGCCAGTGTCTCTGCTTATCTCCAATGGAAAGTTATGCATGGGGGAGGTAGGTGGGCACAGTACTGAATAGCAGCCAGTCCTTTCTTTCTGCTAACATCCCCCTACAAACCCCACCTTTCTGTGTGGCCATGATTAGTAGACATAGTGGTTTGGCTTAAAGAAGCAGGAAATCAGCAGGGCTTTAGGGAGAGAGCCCCAGGTTGGACTTGACTCTGGCTCTGCCAGCATCCAAGGGACTCAGTTTCTTCTCCTGTACAGTGGGGCAAGGGGTTGGATGATCTCTGGGGTCTTTTTGAGATCAAATCCTCCAGTATTTCTGATTTGAGATTCCAGATCCATCTCTAAGACTGCTGTGGCTCAGCCTAAGCCGGGGCTAGGAGGTGGCAGCACCTGCCCCATTCAGAGCCCACAGCCTCAGCAGTAGACCTGGGGTGGACGTCATACTGCTTTCCCATTGGGACTCAGTTTTATCCCACGTCCCACTGCAGGTTGCTTGCAGTCTGCTGGGTCATGACTGTACTGCCAGGCCCTGTATACAGGAAACACTTAATTCTCCCTCCCTGCCTGAGTCTGACTTCACCTGGCATGACACATGCAGATCAGGGAGCACTCATCCCCAGCGAGGCCCCTGTGACCAGCTCATATCCGGGCAACTCACTGGAGCTCCCTGATACAGGCTTGAGTCTCCCCCAGGGCAAGTGGGAGCTGCATCCATGAATAAGCACCTGCGATCACCCACTCTGAATGTGCACTCTGGTCTCCCAGGGATCCCTGTGCTGCTTCTAACAGCTGCATTTGCTCACGGCAAAATGGAAATGCTTATGACAGGCATGACTGATCCAAGCACAAGCAATTGACTTGGGGTTTCCATCAACTTGTGGGGAGCTTTTGCTACATAGGGATGGACATAGATGCTTAGAATGCAATAGAATGTTTGAATTGCAAGGAACCTTGCAAGATGATCTGATTCAGTGGTTCTCAAATTTTGCAGGACATCACTCTGGAAGCTTGTTTAAAATACATATTCCTGGGCCCAGCTCCAGCCCCATTGAGTAAGAATTTCTGGTGCTGGAACCTAGGAATCTATACTTTAACAAGCTCCTTTGATATGTCTAATGTAGCTGATCTGCAAAGAGCATTGAGGAGCCACGGTCTACTCTATAACAGTACATTCTGGGAGCTTATTGGAAATGGACCTCTGGGGTTAAATCCAGCACTGTTTTAACAAGCCCTCCAGGTGCAGGCATGGCCCACTTATTTTGGTTTGCCTGGGACTCTCCTGGTTTTAGCATTGAAACTCTGACGTCCAGGGTCTCCCTCAGTCCTGGGAACACTGGGATGATTTCCTCCCTTTTGAGGTGACTTTTTTACCTACTAAAGTTTGAAAGGCACTGGAAACAATTCACTTCCCAGTTGAGGAAATGAGTGGAATCAAAGCAGTTTGCCCATGGACATGCAATGAGTTAGTGGCAGATATAGGACAAGGCTTCCAGCCCAACGTCCTTGCTACTCTTGGAAGCATTTTGCTGTGAAGTAGCTGCTCTCCACTAGGAGCTAACCCTGGTGGAGCTCATTATGGAGTGGCCATATTCGGAGTGAATAGTCTGTATTCTGTGGCCTTACAGAGTGAGGTGTGTGCAACAGTGACAGGTGCAGGTGCCATCAAACTTTAGTTAATTCTTCCAGGGTTTCTCTTAGCCCAGGTGGGGAAGGTGATTTACAGTTTAATGCATTTCAATGTGGCCATAATCCCCAGCATAGCAGCATTACTGAGATGGAGGATCCTTACAAAGCGGTCACAACACAGGGACTATGGTCCAACTGGGCAGGATCCTTGGCTACTCTGCTACTTCTGAGGTTCCCCCAGAGGTCTGGGATAAATTTTAGCATGGGTCCCTTGTTCTTTCACCATTGGATGCCAAGACTTGCTAGACTATGCCTGATTATCTATATCAGGTTTGATTTATTTATCCCAGGGTGTGCATTGCATTACCAATTAGCTAGGGAGGGAGTAGCAGGCCAAAAAGCTTGTTTGATACAGTGGTTCCCAAACTGAGGCATGCAGCAGACTCATCTGGAGGGCTTGTAAAAACTCAGATGGCTGGCCCTACCCCCAGAGTGACCATAGATGGGTACATTACGAGCTCCCAAGTGACTTTGTCATATGATATTACTGATGTCACCAGGCTGGCCTAACTATATAAAGCAGGACACTAGATGATTTCTAAGGGCTCTCCTAGAAATAGAAATTTTACTTATAAACAAAGTAGATATGGCTCTGAATATGATGTACTTTCAGCATCACTGTTTCCCCTTCCCTTAAGCATCCTGTATGTAGGCTAATACTTGAAATCCCACAAATAGAGTACAATTATTTTGATGTAAGGCTTTAGCTTCACTAACATATAAATATCTAAGGGTAGGACAGGAAAGAAGACTAACATTTATTTAGAACCTCTTTTGTGAGAGTCATCATAAGAGCAGAAATATTAAGACTTACCAGCATTTGTATGTAGAAATCTCTTAATCTTGGTGTCTGTGGTCTGAGACTCTCCTGATTTCCTTTTTACCCCCCTGGCCATCCTTCTCAACCCCCTTCATTAGCTCCTGCTCTTCCTAATTTCTTTACATCAGTGTGTTTAGGGCTTGGTCCTGGAGGATATCATCTATCCCCTTAGTTTAAAACTTCACCAGTATGCTGATGAATCCCAAAGTATACTCTTATCGTGGACCTCTCCCCTCAGCTCCAGCCTACCTAATGTCTTCAAATACCACAGATAAAACATGTCTAAAGCCATATCGTGTACGAAGTCTCTACATGTCTCCATGGTCCCTTCCCCAGTCTGGGCCACCACCATCATCTGTCTTCTGGACAATAGAATGGTCTCCTATTTTATTTCACACTGGCTAGATGATGTTCTTAAAATGAAATCAGCCAGTCTTTCCCATACTGAAAACTTTTAATAGGCTCACTGTCTACACTCCTCACCGTGGCCCACAGGGCCCTGCAGGATCTAGCTCTGCCTATCCTTCTAGCCTCATTTCATAACATATTTCCCTGTAGACCACACACTTTTTTTCTTTTTTGATTCTTTGAACTCAAAACTTTGTCACACCTTTGTATTGTTTCCAATATTTGAAATGTATGTTCTTTCATTGTCTTGGCATGGCTGGCTCTTTTTCATTCTTCAGGTTTCAGTGGAAACATTATAATGTTTAAATATCCTTCTATGGCCATCCCACCATAAATAAGTGCTTTGTGATTTATCATTTTCTATTTTAGCATCCTGTTTACATTTGTCTTTGACGTTACAATCTGTACTTATTTTATGCTTCCAATTTGATGACTTGTCTCTTGTCTTGCTTCCCCATTGGACTGTGGGCTCTAATAGGATGTTGATGGCAGGGAAGAAGCTGACTTCACTCCTTGGTACACAGAGTAGGCCTTTAAGAAAGTGAGTATGAATGTATCAGATCCCTTCTGGAGAGTATAATAATCCTGCTCAGGGCTATCAAGCATGGGCAAGAAGGAAAGAGAGGAGCAGAGGAAGAGAAAGAGGGTTTCAGACACAGGAACCATGAGCACTGGCAACAAACAGTGTGGCTCACAGTTCAGTTTTAGACTGACCTAGGTGTGGATTTCCCAACTG
The DNA here is from genome assembly GCA_007922815.1 of Macrotus californicus. Classification (NCBI taxonomy): domain Eukaryota; kingdom Metazoa; phylum Chordata; class Mammalia; order Chiroptera; family Phyllostomidae; genus Macrotus; species Macrotus californicus. The sequence continues at coordinate 9,338 of VMDR010030262.1, forward strand.
GCCTAGACCTTTCCCAACAGAGAACTCTCTAATGAGTTTCAATCTTTTTTCAGTTGACTTTCTTCAACTTTTTAGATATATAATTGTATTATCAGTAATGACAGTTTTATTTCCTTTCCACTTTTTAAATGACTTTTATTTCTTTCTTGAGCCTTCCTGGAACATTTCACAGACCTTTTTCCTGTGGGTCTTAATCTCCCCTGAGCATCTCTTGGGGTCCTGCATGAGGGTGGCAATAATTCATTTCATGCTCAGATCTGTTCCTTTCAAAATGAGCTTAGGGGAAGGAAGACCTTACCTGTGGTAGAGATATCTTGTACAGAATGGGAAGCCATTGAGAAGTTTTCATTGCTTCTCTACCAGTTTGCATATGTTATTCCTGAAATACTCAGCCAAGAAAGAGCTACACATCCCAGCAACTAGAGAGGGCAGGAGATGTAGAAAGTAGTGGTATGTATTGGGTTGGCCTAAAAGTCTGTTCAGTTTTTTCCGTAAAAGGGAAGACACATTTTTCATTTTCACCAATAACTTTATGGATTTGGATATTTTGAGTATGTTGGCTATGTCCTGCATAGTATAATGTTTATTGTTTTCAATTAATGTCTCAATTTGATATCAACTTCAACTGGTCTACTTGACCATGGAGTGTCATTCAGCAAGAAATCTCCAGCACGGAACTTAGCAAACCACCTTTAACATGTTCAATCAGTCACAGCACCTTCTCCATACACTGCACAAATCTGTTTTTGTGTTTCAGTTGTGTTTTTACCTTTCTTGAAATAATAAAGCATAATATGCTGCAAATGTTATATATTTTCTTCCATCTTCAATATTAAAATGGCTGCACAAAAATTCACCAGTTTTGGTAAGTTTTTTTTTAAATGCATGTTGATATACAGCTGTCGTAATACAATCTAACATAATTGTTTCAAATGAAGTTAAAGACAACTAAATGCCTCTAGAGCCATCTTACAGAAAAAATCAAATGAGCTTTTTGGCCAACCCAATATTTGAGAACTAGCAGGAAGCAGTAGGTTCTGACTGTGAAGGGTGAGAGAGTATAGTGGGTACTGAATTCTGTGTTAGAGGGGTCCTAACACAGTCTGAAGGGTCAGAGGAAGGTTCTAGAAAGAATTAAAACCTAAACTGAAACCGAAACTTTGAGCAGAAGTTAGCTAAGTGAAGAATAAAGGAAGGAGGTGCAGAAATTTATTTATTCATTTTACAAACATTGATTGAGCCCTATTCAATGCCGGGTACTGTGCTAGTCATCTATCTTATTTTTTGGAGGCTACCCAGGAAATTACAGTTGTGTGGTAAGTGATAATCTTGGGGGTGAGCAGGGAGCTATGGGAAGAACATGAAACAGTGATTTAAAGTCTGGATTCTGATCAGACAGTACTGGAATTGATTTTATATACAGCATTCTCTACTCACTGTGACCATGAGCAGGTTGCCCAAACTTCCCTTCACATTGGATTTTCATCTATACAATGGGGACAATGATAATACCTACTTTTGTGTGGATACAATGGAAAATTTTTATTAATGCATTGGACATGAAGTCAGTGTATGGTTAACACTCAATAAGTGAGTGTTATTACCAATTTGAGATTATTACCATCATCCTTATTATTATAGTAGATTGTGTAATTAGCCCCAATTATTTTCTTCTCCTTTCCCAGTAAGAAAAGCTTTGCATATTTTTATTAACTTATAGCTTTCGTTTCTATCATGAATAAGATCTCTTTTCTAAAATATTTTGAATTGATAAATGCTAGTTTTTAAAAAAGCCATTGATTTTTGTGTGGTTATTTTATATCTGGTTACTTCATGAAGTCTCTAATGAGTTTCAATCATTTTTCAGTTAATTTTCTTCAACTTTTTAGATATATAATTGTATTTGTCAGTAATGACAGTTTTATTTCCTTTCAATTTGTAAAATGACTTTCATTTCTTTCTCTTGCATTATTTCTTTTTTTGGTGCTGTGCTGAGCACTGTTAGTTGACAATGAATCTTTTTTGCATGATGCTGAAAGGTATCTTCACTAAATTAAGGACTTTAACATCTATTTCTCTCTCTCTTTTTAAATTGTTGTTCAAGTACAGTTGTCTCCATTTTCCCCCTACCACTCCCCCCACTCCGCCCCACCCATCCCCACTTCCCACCCTTGACCCTACCCCCTTTGGCTTTGTCCATGTGCCCTTTATACATGTTCCTTGATTACCCTTTCCCCTTCCCCCAACCCCCCATTATCCCCTCCCCCTCCCCTATGGTTACTATTTCTCTTTTGCTAAAAGTTTTAATAATAAATAGATGTTGAATTGTATCAAATGCCTTTTTTTCAGCAGTTTTGGTAGTAATATTTTTATTTTAATTTTTATTGAATTTATACATGTGAACATGTTAAAAAAGAAAATAATCTATAAGGCTTATGATAAAAAATGTTTCATAACCTTATCATTCCTACTTTCCACTTCCCTGATTCAACAATTTTCCAGTTCTTTTGGCCATTTATTCTGAGTATTTGCCTCCACAGTTTTTAATTGCATGCTGATGGTGCTACTTTTTACTATTGAAAAATTTCTTCTACTGACTAGAAACTTCTACATATCATCTTGAGTTTTCCAGGTCTTTGTTCCATTCTGACATACTATATAAATGCATATTTTTCTAATCAAGTATAGAATTAATTAGTATTTATATTCTTGTCTGAATATGGCAAAAAAGCATCCCTTTATTTGCCTCCCCATTATCCAACTTCATGTTGCTATTGACTACAATTTTGGGTTTAGATTTTTATTAAAAATTTTTTTAGCAATACTTAGATTTAACAATAAGCTTTTCTAATTTCCTTCCTATTTCATTGTAAACAGTATTTAAAATTGTTTCATTAAATATTGAGTATATATAAAATCATATTTATAAAATATGTATGAAGTAAAAAATAAAAATGCAAGCACACATTACCCAAGATCCAGTTTAAGGGAAAGAACATACATCCCCTAGAGTCCTGCTATCTTTGTTCAAATCCTGGGTCTACCATTTCTTAAATATGTGACAGTGGGCAAATTATTTAAACTCTTTGTGTCTCAGTTTCCTA
>VMDR010030263.1:0-12443 GCA_007922815.1 Macrotus californicus
TAAATCTTTCAAAATGCTCATTATACATTAGTTTCTGAGTCATATTTATTATTCTTTTGAAAATCATACTTTGACCTAACATATTGAGGGAAAAAAGGCATTAGAGAAATGATTGCTTATAATGGATAGAATTTTTTGGAGGGGCAGGAAGTAACAGAAACTCTAATTCATTTAAACTTTCTTAAGGAAGCAGGTGAATATTAGACCATATAACTTTTTAAGTTATATGGTTATATATAAAAGACCATATAAAAATTATGTGATCTGACCTAATCAAGTTCCTCATAAATGTTATCAGGACCCTTCTCTGCTTCTCAGGGAAGTTTTTGTCTATGTGGGTTTGTTTCCCAGGTAGGCTGTCACCAAGTGGTGACAAGTTAATAAACCCCCTAGGTGTATCATCTTTCAGTTTAGCAAGAAAAAATGGAACTTATTTTTCATTGCTCCAGGTGCCCTATGCTCTTGCTTCTTTCTCTGGTTTCAGGCCTCCTCTTCACCCCGAGGTATCTACTGACACTCTGACTGGCTACCCTTGGGCCCTGTTCCCACCCTGGAGCCACGAGTGGGGTCATTGGGCCTAAATATGTCAACAGAGAGGTAGAGGGGCTATTCCCAAAGGATGAATACAGGACAACAACAAAATCAGAAAACAAAAAAGCAAAATTAAATAAGAAGTGAAGAAGTATGCTTTATAATAATAAAGGATGCAAGTTATAAAGAATATCTTTCAGGAATGAGCCAGACATCATCAACATACATGTAGTAATAAATTAAGAGATTAAAAATCATAGAAATAAATGTATACTTGAATCCACAAGTTTATAAGCCTGATGTGCAGTAAGAGCAATCACTGAAGCATCGCGTGTGCAAGAAGGAAAGACTTTATTTCAAGAGGTAGCCCAACAATCAGATGGGGGAAAAGCCCAAATCTGCCTCTCCGATCCAGGGCCCAGGGTAGAGTTTCAGGGCAACAGCTATGTGGAAGTGTTGGTGGAACAAGTTTTAATTGGAGGACCTTGGAACTCAGCCCTTTGTAGTAAGGAGCTCCAGCACGGGGTCTTCCTGGGTGACAGAACTGTCCTCTCTGATAAGGTTCTGGTGTTCAAGCTCTGGTCATGTCCCCATCCTTCGGTTTCATGAGAAGGGGGAGACTTTGGTTTCAGGCTCAGCTGGAGGTCAGAGTTCTCTCTTCTGCCTATGACTTGCAGTGTTGGTCTGTTGTCTGAAAAGCAACTCAGTATCTTGTTAGAAACCTATTAGGACCATTTTGAGCTGGTTCAACAGTAACAAATACACAAATTAAAGACATGATAGAAATAGAAAACCACCCTGACTGGCGTGGCTCAGTTGGTTGGGCATTGTCCCACAGGGCGAAAGGTCGCCAGTTGATTACTGATCAGAGCATGTGCCATGTTTGCAGGTTTGGTCCTCAGTCCAAGTGTGTACGAGAGGCCACCGATCGATGATTCTCTGTATCACTGATGTTTCTTCCTCTTCCCTTCCATTCCTCTCTCTAAAAATTAATAAACTAAATAAAATAAAAAACAACTAAGTAATTTTAGAACTACTATATATTTCCAAGAGCATAATGAAATTACTGGAAGCATTTGCTTTCAAATCACAAATAGGACACTCCTGTCAGGTATTGCACTCTCCAAGCTGAAGTTTACATGGAGATACTAATTAACATAATTAGATATCCCATCAATAAAAAGTAACCTGATGAAAAAGGGCAGAAGGTTTAAGTAGACATTCTCCCAAAAGAGGTATACATACAACTAATAAACATATGAAAAGATGTTCTACATCATTAGTCACTAGAAAAGATGGTCTACACATTATTTACACAAATCAAAACAACAACAAGACAATGGGGTACCACTTCACACTCCATAGGATGGTTACCTATAAACGATTGGCAATAACAAGCATTGATGAAGCTGTGGAAAGCTTTGAACATTCACACATAGCTGGAGGAATTGTGAAATGGTACAGCCATTTGGAAAACAGTTTGCTGGTTCCTCATAAAGTTAAATATAGAGTTACCATATGACCCAGCAATTCCAGACCAAGGTATATACCCAAGAGAATATAATACAAAAACAAAAAGCATGCATAGATATTCAGTTTTATTCATAATATGTCAGTTTTATTCATAATAGCCAAACAGTGGAAATGACCTAAGTGTTCATCAACTGATGGATGGATAAATAAAATTGGTTTTAGCCATGCAATGGAATATTGTTTCACAATAAAATAGGAATGAATTACTGATACATGCTACAGTGTGACTGAACCTTGAAAACATTATGCTATGTGGAAAAAGTCATAAAAGACCACGTATTATATGACTCTGTTCATATGAAATGTCCAGAATAGCAAATCCATTGAGACAGAAAGTACATTAGTGGTTAGCTGGGTGCTGGGGAAATGGGGGAATGAGAGAATGTGGAAATTTCTGCTAATGCCTATGGGATTATTTCTGCTAGGGGAAGTGATAAAATAATGTAAAATTACATAGTGGTAATGGTTATACATTTTTCAACATAGGACAATTCACTGAACTGCTTATTTCAAAAGGGCGAATTTGATGGCACGTGAATTGTATAACAATAAAGCTGCTGTAAAAAAGTTTTAATGTATAATTTTGAAAATTGACTCATACAAATGGAAAACCAGCATATTCTAGTGGATAATATCCATTTATAGCTTTGTTCTCTTTGTTGGCACATACTTCTTGAGATTTGGGGAGCTAAGAGGGACAATGTGTCTTCTAATTGTCATCCAAATGACCCACTAAAATGTTCTTAGAGATATTTTATCATCAATGTTGCAAGGCCCTTCAGAGAAAGATTTGCCCCCATATATTAAAGGCATGTTTTTCCGGACAGATATTAACTTTTACACCTTGGAAAACTATTTTGATCATTCAAGATGTTTCCTGGTCAGGCAAAAATGAAGAGGTAGATAGTCTCATTCATGTATACACATATTTATGCCTCTACATTGAGTGCTTTCAGGGTGTACCAGGCAGGCACTCCTGGACAGTGGGTACATACCAAGTGGGTGTACAGCTCCCCTGCTGGGTTTTACCACAGAGCCACTCACTTTTCATAACCACTTTAGCAAGTCTGCTCTGTTCTCCACCCAGAGGTCAGAATGATCTTCCCAAGTTACAAGATCCATTATGCTTAAAACCCTTCAGTGGCTTCCTACTAGAATAGGACCTTCTAATAGGACCCTCACTTATCAATATCATTTCCCTTTTCCTGACCTCCTCTCTTGAGTCCATGTTCCAGATTAATTATGTCACCCCTTCCCCTCACCACCATGGGGGACCTGAACATTTGTCCACTATCTGCACCTCACCCCCAGAACTGGAAGCTAACCTGAAAACTCAATGGATCTTTTTGATGTTTTATCTCCCCAGTGCCTAACAAGGTATCTGGTGATGATTGTTGAACTGAAATGATTTCCTGACTTCACAGCAGAAGCTTCTTGATTAATGCACGGAATTAGATTTAATTTCAGGCATTTACAATTTTTCATTGAATCTAAAATTACTAGCATTTCATGTCTCCCATGAGAGCACAGCAAGACAGTTGTGATGATCTATGATTCTTTTAATGAACGCACAAAATACTTCCATTTAAGCTATTATGTAGATAAATACTCTGGCATTATTAACATTATGTCTGCATTTATCTTAGAGCCAGTCAAAAATCCCATTTATCAAATGAGATTATTAGAAATAAAGGCAAAACAGAAATAATAAACATTGAAAGTGAATCTGGGCTGAAATCTATATAATCTATCCTACCTAGTTTGGGGAGTGGTCCAGTACAATCCCTTCCACTTTCCAATTTTCAGTCCAGGCAGGTAGACATCAGGCATTTGGGCTTCTCCATTTCACATACTAGTTCGGTATGAAGGCCGCCAGGGCTGCTCAGGGGCTGGAGCATACTGAGGCAGACTATCAACCTAGATGCCCTTGAGATTGTACAGACGTATTTCTGGTTGACAGAATCTTCATGGTTCATCTAAGGACATTTAAAAATTTTTTAAAGATTTTATTTATTTTTATAGACAGAGGTGAAGGGAGGGAGAAACAGAGGAGAAACATCAGTGTGTGGTTGCCTCTCATGCGCCCTCTACTGGGGACCTGGTCCACAACCCAGGCTTGTGCCCTGACTAGGAATCAAACCAGCGACCCTTTGGTTCTCAGGCACGTGCTCAATCCACTGAGCTACACCAGCCAGAACCCATCTAAGCAAGTTTTAACAATTGCTTTCTGAAGTTCATTAGTGTTCTTTTAGGTGATTTACTCCTAAAGTCACAGTGGGGACCCTTGTGATATCAGCCTGCTAGAGATTGATTTCTCAGATTGTTACCCCCTTATTTGCATATGTCCAAGACAACCTCTGAGCCCCAGTCAGCCATACACAGTTTGTACTTGACACACTCTCTCAGAATGTCCAACACTTTTCAAAACCCACACATCTAGAACTGAACTCACATCTTCTCTCACAAAGCTGGTCATTCTTGGTATCCTCTGGCTCAGTACACCCATGTAGAGTCTTAGGCATCATCCTTGACACCTTCTTTACCTCCCACCAAATTTCCACTCCTGATTTCTATTGATTTCATATATAAAATATACTTCACATATACTGGGGTCTCTCCTTTGTATCACCAGCTGTTACCTTGTTTGGGTGGTTGCAGGCTGATGTGTCCTCCTTATTCTAATCTCAGTCAATTCTCCCACCTTCCTCCTCAGGTCATCCCACCTGTAGGGTCACTAGAATAACATGTGGAAAACTCAGCTGTAATCACAGTTTCTCAGGATATCATGCCCTCCAATGAGAGACTTGGCAAATCTCTTTTATATGACTCAAGACTCTGTATATTTGACTTCTAAATATCTCTCAGTTCTATTCTCTCACCAGAAACTACCCTTTGTCCTCAGCTACCCTGGAGTCCTTTCCAACATTCCAACCTCTTGAGACTATTGTATTAAAATGATCTGACTAGTATTATTCAAAGGCAAACTATAAAGATGTTCATATTTGTAGCAACATTCTACCCACAACACTGGAGACAAATAAATATCCAATAATGGGGGAATGTGGAATAAATTTGGATAGAAGCACACCATGGAGGATTATGCAAGCTTCACAGATAATGAATTTAAACTGCACCAATTGATATGAAAGAATTGTGTATGTGATATTATGGGTTGAGAAAATGAACTGAATAGGAACACATATAATCATACTTTATAAAGCATTAGATTCATACATAGACTACCTTTATGTTATAAATACACTTGTGTATGTACAGATGTGTGAATGTGCTTTTATGAAAAGGACATGGAAAAAAATGCTTAATGGTTTGCTGTAATTGATTATCCGGGGGGGGGAAACATGAAGACGGATGTAACAGGGAGAGTAGGATTTGGAGAACACGCAAAATAATAGAAAAATCTATGGCATTTAATAGAAGTTAGCATTATGATGTGATCCCATTCATGGCATATTATATGAATGTGTGTATTCTGTGTGCACATACATGCATGAGAAACATGAAAGTTAGCATTTGTATGTAGCTATTGACTTCTGTGTATATTCATGCAGTAAAATTTCAGCGACCAAAGAAAGTTTTTCAGAGATGTATACGATATATTCTCATTTAGAAAATCCAGACAGAAAAAGAATAAAATGTGTATGTCTCTGCTCGTACACATTTACAAAATTGAGGAGAATCTTATAGAAGGTTAGATTTCACCAATTTGCTTTCCCTTCTCTGCTAGTATCCACCATTAAGAATGAGTTGTGAATCCTTCCAGACCTTTAAAATCCATTTATTTTCATGAATGAATGATAAAAATATCTGGTGTTTTAATTTGAATACCATATATATCTTATTTTACTTATTTTTCAAATTATTTTTACTCATAATCTGTTTTAATGTTTTCCTTTTAACAATATATACTATTTCAAATCATAATATGCTATGACTATGTAGTCATTAAACATGATGGATACTAATTTCTAATTTCTCATTGTTAAAAAGAAATGATTTATCCAATATCCTTCTACCTGCTTCCTTGTCCTGAATTGTAGCTGTTTCTTTAGGTGAGATACACTTAAGGAGAATTGCTGGCTAGTAGAGAGTGTGTAAGAGGTCAATTTGTCCCCCACACTTTTGCCAGTGTTTGATACTTTCAACTGTTTTCTAGTTGGGTGGAGGAAAATTGTATTTTTTAATTTACAGTTAAATTTAAGGTTGATCAGTTCTTTTGCCATTGGTACTTTTTTCTGTGATGTAGATATTCATATTCTTTGTCCGTTTACTTCTTTGCTATCAGACCATTTATCTTTTTCAACGATTCTATATAATCAGCATTTGTGTATTAAATGCTGAAATCATTTTTCCAGTCTGCAGTATCTCTAAGGAGTACCTTCCTAACAATTTTCTGATGATGTGATATTTTTACACATGAATGTTACATGGAATGTTCATTACAGGTCAGTAGACATGAAAACTAAGAAAGGCAGAAAAAACTACAGCTCCTTAGTGTGGTAAACAGGCAGACACAATGTTATACTTTGAGTACTGTATGGGATAGGATATTCAAGTTGTCCCTGGAATAGTCATTTGATTATGTCTAGCAAACGATGTGGCTGAGAAGGAACATTAATTCATTTGCACAAATGTGTATTAGCTTTGCTGTGGGGCGGGGAGGTGACTTTGGTAGCTATTAGGAACAACTGAAAACACAGCCGAGCAAAATGCTTCCTCTTCTCTGCTCCAAACTGCTTCAGGAGAAACCCTATTGAGATGTGCAAACCAAACGCTTGCAAGTTTGCTAAATAACCTCAAGTTGAGAGATCAAGGCTGACTTAATTTCACAATTGATATTTTAACTGAGCGTGGCAAGATGATAACACTTAGGCAAGCAGAAAAAGAAGACAAATGCGAAGACTGAAAAGTACAGGGCAACTCTGGATACTATGAGCAATGCAGGGTAGCTAAAGCACAAAGTGTTTTAAAGTGGAGTGCTGAGAAATTACAAGATTCTGCTGTAAATCCACATGAAGTGTGTTATTTTGTACTCATTCGGAAATGAACCAAGAAGGCTTTGAATCAGAGAAGCATCACGGTGGGAATTGTGCTTTAGGAATGTTAATCTGGGAGGGGGAAAGGGAGGATTCCAGTTGGGAGAGTGTTGAAAAGAATGTCAGCAAGGAAGTTCTTGCATGTTTCCAGGGAATAGCTAATGCAAGCTCTTTCCACCGCAATAGGATTTCCAGCACAGGGGAGAGAAGTGAAAACGAGAAAACGTGGGACCTGATGAAAGAAGAATTGCTTTGTTTTGAATGTGTGAAACCTGTACCTGATGCCATTTCTGGAGCATCTTCAGACATCTTCAGCTTTGAAAAAGTGGGGAGAATATGGCCATCTTCATTTCTCTCCTTTTAAATTCTTATCTAATTATTACATTGAAAAATATTTACTTTTACGAGGTAGGCTTATTATTCTCTTTGATGACTGAAATGGTTAGGTTTTGACTTTGTGTCTCTAGGGATAGCACTTGACCTTTCGGAGCCCCCATTCTTAACCCTAACTTCAGGTTGCTTCTCTTTCCTTCCCTGTGGCTTCACATGACCTGAATGTGGAGGCCGTACGGGCTGGGTGGCCCCTTTCTTTTTGCAACAGAGTCCAGGAGTTTGTGGAATATCAGACTCGCTCAAGGGGTTTAAAATGTCAGAAAGCTCAATGATCACATAAGGAAAATGTATTCCCTATCCCCTCCGAGACCATATTGAAAAATATAACTGAATCAAACTTTGCTTAGTGTAACCAAGTTAATATCTACTGTTTAGAATTCTATTCCATCAGCCTCGGGCTAGGATTTCTCTTTCATTTTTTCTTTTTACTTATGATTCAAGGTTTGTCTAAGATCCCCCCTTGTTTGGTTCTCAGTGATTTTTCTTCAGACTCCTATGCAACTTGCTGCTTATAACATTCTTTTGACACATGGCTTACACCCCATTGAGAAATTACTTCAATTGCATTCAAGTTAACTTCATTTATCAATTTATTTTTATCACTGGAAATCCTCCTTATCTAACTAGATTATCAATTCCTTAAAGACAAGGAATGAGAGACTTGGCAAATGTCTTTCAGGTCTAGGTTTTATTGCCTTTATTTAAAAAAGCTTTCTTTGAATAGTTAAAAGAGAAAAACAATCCCTACATATAGAGATTTTTACAAAATTCTGCCACTGCACTGTTACGTGTACATTTTCCAAAATCTGATGATGAACAGAGCTTATAAATTATTTGCTTGAAGTCAGATTGGACAACTGGTGGCATGACCAGCCTCCTCAGATGCTGTTGGCTGCTCTAACCCTTCAACTCCCCTGTCATTAAATATCTATAGTCTGATGGCCAAGGACAACTCCATTGTGCTTTGCCCCCCCCCACCCTTTTACATCATGGCCATCAGGAATCCGAGACTCTTGGATTGTCCAGAAGTATTAGTCCCGCCTGTACATGTGGTTATCTGACCCTGTCTCTACGCCCGCCTGCCCAGCTCCATCACCTGTATGGGCACTGTCTCTGAGCTCTGCAGTTCACGTATCAGGGCTGTCTTTTCCTATCAGTCCAGCTCCCTCACTCCGGTATTTCTAATCCCAAGATCGTTTTATGGACATAACCATGTCCATGAGCATTCCATGGAAATGTTCAACATATTTACTCTCAACAAGGAATACATATCTGTATATGTACATATCCCTTATTTCTCTCCTCACTAGGATCTAGCTTCTCCAATGCATGTGAACCCAATTCTCATCAGCCACGGACAACTGCAGAAGTAAAGGATTCCAACTTCAGGTTACGTGTTTAAATAACATGTCTCCATGGTGGCGCTCACGCACTTTGAAAAACAGCTCACTTGTTTTATATATTTTTTAAATTAACTTATTTATTTTTAATTACTTTATTGTTGTTCAACTACAGTTTGCATTCCCCCCCCCCCATTCCACCCCGACCCCAGCCAATGCCACCCCCCTCCCCCACTCCCACCCTCCCCCTTGGTTATGTCCATGTGTCCTCCACAGTGTTTTAGACTAGAACCCTCTTAGATCAAATGATCTGAAACAGGGGGTCGCTATCATTAACCATGCAACCAAGTTTTAATAGCTACTATCATAATACAAAACAAAACAAAGCTTACTAGACTCCATGCCTCCCCTAGGCCCTTCCCCATAGCTTTGCTCTCCTCTCCTACAACACTCTGTGAAAGATTTGTGTATTCCCGTCTTTGCTTTCTTAATTGTTTTGATCTCTTATACTCCCAGCAATCTCTGTGCTGTTTGCCACACTTCTCCATGTAAACTACACTTTCACAAGTCTTATTTCCCACAACATAATTTTCATCCATATTTTACATGTCTGTCAGTCACTTTAGATGTCATTTTCTCTTTTCAAAAAAACACTCTTAGTGAATGGGCCTTGAGAATATTATGCTACATGAAGTGAATCAGTCAGAAAAAGCTAAGAAGCATATGATTTCACTCACATGCGGATATAAAACTGAAACTCATAGACACAGACAACAGTGTGGTGGTTACCAGAGGGAAGGGGGTGGAGGGGTAGTAAAGGATAGAGGGGGCCAAATATATGGTGATGGAAGATGATTTGACCTTGGGCAGTGGGCACACAATGCAATACACAGATCGTGTATCATAGAGATGTACATGTGAAACCTATGTAGTTTTATTTACCAATATTCCCTCAATAAATTAAATAAAAATTAAAAAAGAAAACAGCAATATTTCATAGAGAAAAAATAAAAATAAAAGAACACCCTCTGCATTTGTAATTTGAGATAGTTCACTCTCACGGGATTCTTCTCCAAAAACTTCTCAGAATCGTTTCCACCTTCTCTCTGTCGCCACGTGTAAATGTTGGGAGTGCCCCGGTGTGAGTCCTAAGCGCTATCCCCCATCTACACTCATTCCAAGTACATTCCAAGTACAAGTGCTCATCCTTGACTTTTCAGCTCATATAACTTACAACCTTTTGGACAGCTGCTCCTTGGGTAGATAATAGTCATAGAAAGCCAGACATTTCCGAAGAGACTTTTATCTTGCTCCCCAAATCCATTCCTTTCTATCTCCCATAACGACAATTCCGTTTACCCAGATGCTTCAGCCTAAAAGTACCAGAAGTCGTTCTTGAATCCACTGGTTCTTTCAATTGTTATATTTAATCCATCCTCAAAAAATGCTCGCTTCTCACCACAACTCTGTCAGTTACCATTTTTAACTGAATAACATTCTTCAAGACACAGAGTAATCTATTTCATGTTCTATTTTTAGTTTCCCCTGATAGAAGGTAAATATGTTGAGAGCTGGTTCATTGCTGTATTCCCACGTCTTAGAATCATGGACTTCAAACAGCAGGTGCTCAATTTATGGATTGACATTTCAATCCGTAGTTAAACAAGAAATAAAATAACACATTTTGACTTTTAGCCCTGGGAACTTCCCAAACTAGTATGTCCCTCTAATTGGAAATAAGGAAGATAAGAAGGAAGGAAAAAAGTAAACTTAGAGAAGGCAGGAGGGAAAGGGGGAGGAAGGACAGAAAAAGAAAGGGAGAAATAAATGATTGATGACCTTGGTAGGCAGTCTCCTCCTATTTCTGACTGCAGGGCACCTGAAAACCAATGAATTAGTCCACAGTTCTGCGTTGTTTTTCCTTTTCTCATTTGATCACCTCGTCACCGCAGCATCAGTCTGGTGGTTTTACATTAAAAAATAAAACTGGATATTTATGGAGAGTTTGTGTATCTAAACATTTTTCACTTCAGCCTTCAAGTTGGGTTTTTCTCTAAGAGTCCTAAACTAAGTGATTTTAAATGTATTCCTAATAAGTTTAATTAATGATTATGGATAAGATTGAAATGCAGAAGCTCCCTCTGGTGGTTTAATTCACTCGCAGTGGGCCAAATACGAGATCATTTTGTCATTCCGCTTCTCCCTGTCCTCCCTTCCTCCCCGTCCTCCTTTAATTTGAAATATGAGTTAGAGTGACAACCTTTGTGAAGACAGCTACACAGATCCATGTGAAGACACAACTTCTGGAAAATTAAAAGGAAAAAAAAAAAAGAAGCCAGTCTTCCAAGACCAGACATTTTGTGGCTCCAAGTAAACACTTTTTAAAAAGAATCAATCTGTCCTGGCTGATGTGTCTTCATGGATTGAGGCAGGCCTGCAAACCAAAGGGTCACTGGTTTGATTCCTAGTCAAGTCACATGCCTGGGTTGCGGGCCAGGTCCCCAGCAGGGGGCATGAGAGAGGCATTACACAATGATGTTTCTCTCCCTCTCTTTCACCGCCCTTCCTTCCCCTCTCTCTAAAAATATATGAATAAAATCTTAAAAATAAAAAATGAAAAGAATCAACCTTCTTTGGCCTAGCCTGGTAGCTCAGTTGGTTAGAGTGTCGTCTCAACATATCAAGGTTGCAAGTTCAATCCCTGGTCGGGGCACATATAACAGTTAACCAATGAATGCATAAAAAAGTGGAACAACAAATCAGTGTTTGTTTGTTTTTTAAGATTTCATTTATTTTTAGAGAGAGGGGAAGGGACGGAGAAAGAGAGGGAAAGAAACATCAATGTGTGGTTACCTCTTGCACACCCCCTACTGGGGTCCTCACCGGCAACCCAGGCATGTACCCTGACTGGGAATGGAACCAGTGACCCATTGGTTAGCAGACGGGCACTCAATTCACTGAGCTACACCAGCCAGGATAACAAATCAATGCTTTTTTTTTCTCTCCCTTCCTCTAAAATCAATTTTATAAAAACAGTCTTACTATTCTTTGCTAACTACAGAGTAAACATATCTCTAGCCCTCGCAAAGTGGAAACAGTAGGTGTTTTCTCCCTTCTTCAACGTTAACTTTGTTTTATTTGCTATTTTCCCAGGAACTGGGCACCTTGCACAGGTTTAGAATTCTCCTACGGGTAACATATTTAAAGGCAGTGCTTCGTAGAGCCTTAATAATTTACAACTTACTACATTCTTTGTTGCAACACAAGAATGTACTGGTGTTTTAAAAATGTTGTTATGGTTATAACTTTGGTATTTTTTCCATAGTGGACTTACGGAATTATTTGTGCCTTAAGGCTGCAAGTAGCCAGCATCTTACCTGAACGGTGGTTGTCCCATAGTTTTAGGGTGTGATATTCTGAAATTACTTATTTTTTCACCTTCCTTAATACAAATGTAGCAAAAGCTTTTATAATAATATACTATCACTATGCTAGATTCTAGTCATTATGACATTGATTTTTCTCACCAAAAGTAACTTTGGATGGCAAAGCTTCTGGCTCACTAATGGGAACTTTTAGGAAAACAGAATAC
>VMDR010030264.1:0-12442 GCA_007922815.1 Macrotus californicus
TTTGTTAATGCAATCAAATGCAGAGCATTGGCTTATATTTGAATTATGGTAGCCATAGAGAATAGTTTCAACAGACTATTAAATTGTTACCCAAAATTGCTAATATCTTAGATTAGTGAGTGTTAAAATGTCCCAATTAGGCCTATAGTGCATAAAACACAAATATTCTAATGAATAAGTAATAATAGCTGAAAAGTGGTTTCCATATAAAACTTTGATTAAGAATTCTTTGGGAGAAAGCCCATGTTGGAATATAAAATATCAGAGTGCCATAAATACTGAAAACAAGACCCTGAGCTATGAGAGCACTGCACAGTGGTGCCACCCATACTCACCGGCTGGTTTTCAGAGTGGTCAATGTTCACTATGTATTTCCCACGTTTCCTGTCCATTTTTCAGCAGCCAATATCACCAACTCAACTCCAGAAACATTTTTCAGCCTGTTCATTGCTCTTTATAGCTGCAACCTTGAGAAATAATTGTGTTGATTGATATTAAGTCGACTATGAGACATCGGTGTGTGGATTACATGAAATAATAAATCATTATTCTTTCTATGGGATCCACCTTAAGGAAGAAGTGGGGTGTTGAGCAATTACATAAGAATACAAGAAAACCAATCTCGCCTCTGACAGGACTACTCCACGAGGCAGCCTGCCTAGCAGAAAGAAAGTGCAAGCGTACGACTCTTCCCTCTCCCTCCCATCACATCATTTCACAGAACCCTTCCTTCCAACTTCAGCAATAGCCCAAGACATGTTCTGAAATAAGCCAATGTGCTGTTACTCCTTCACTAACCAGATGTGAACATGTTTCCCCCTCTTACTGGCGGTGACTTTTAGGCACTCATGACTCACTGTTCATCAAGACTTGACTTCTTGGGTTCCTCCCCAGCTCTAAAACTTTTTCAAGTTATTCTGTCTCTCTGCTTCTTGAAAAAAAAATGTATCTAACCCGGTTTACTTCCTCAAGCTCCAAAATATTGGTAGTTAATTTGATGAACAAATCTCTGTGAATGTATTCACGGGGGCCCATTTCTCTTCTTTTTTGTGGGATCTATTTGCCATGGTTTGCAGAAGATTACTTATGATCCTGCTTAGAATTTAGTAACAGGACACATGAGTAGGTGAAGCTCTTCTAACTTTTGTGTATTTTACTCAAAACAAAGGGCTTTATTTTATTATCTGTAGGAATAGCTTTAGCAGGATATAAAAGACAATTGGCAAGATTTAACAAATAACCTTCTACCTCAAATGAAAAGTTATCAGTCAGCTCCCAACACAAGTATCCAGCGAATCCCAATAAAATTGGTGCAGAAAGCTATCTTTTCAGCAGTAATTAATCCATAAATAATTTTACTGGCAAATGCAGCAACAAAGACAAGCTACATATGCTTTTTTCTTAAAAATGTCCCATGTAGCACTTTTTGTTTGACCTGGTATCTATCAGGTTTCAAAGATAAGAATTACCTGATAATAGAGTTGCAGGAAGTCTGAAAGATCTTGTAGTTCAACTTTGTCGTTTTAAGGTGGAGTAAATTTGTGTCCAGAGAGAGGAAGTGATA
Organism: Macrotus californicus; assembly: GCA_007922815.1. Lineage (NCBI taxonomy): Eukaryota > Metazoa > Chordata > Mammalia > Chiroptera > Phyllostomidae > Macrotus > Macrotus californicus. The sequence goes on from VMDR010030264.1 coordinate 1,565, forward strand.
AAATCAGTTGTACAGCGGAACCCAGTTGCCTTTTCAGTCTAAGATTCTCTCCATAACCAGTGACTTTGCAGAAAGGCACAGTCCAGCAGGAAGTCAAGCAATGTCCTTTTGAAAACAAAGTGAAACAAAAATTTCAGATGTGGAGCTGGACAGGATCCCACATGGCATGTCTATTATGTCCTGGAGCCATTTGAGACTTACTGAACCAGACTCCCAGGGGCAGGATCTGAGAGTTTGATTTTTTTGGCCAAAATTCAAGTGATACTTATTCAAACAATGTTTGAGAAATACTTTAATAAACAATGATTCCAACAGTGGTCATGGAGTGTCTTCATATTTTTATGAACAAAATTGTGTGTGTGAAGAAATCTCAATTTTCTTAAATTAAGAAAAAATGGGTACGTTTTTAAAATGCTTATTTGTTCAACCAGCACCATTGAATCTCTATGACCTTGAAGCATTGTGCAAGGTGCTAAGTATTCAACAGAGAATAAAAGAGTTGAGATTCTTGCCCCCCTGTAGTATAGTAAAACATGTATTGATTATGTACATTTTTTATCATTTCTAAAGCTTTCTTATAAAGTCATTCTTTAGCAAAAGGTTCCCACTGGCATTCCATTAATAGCTAGAAGCAAAGTAAAATGCCCCTAGGGTCCATGGAACATAAAAGTTGTGAAAAATATACAGAAGGCATTTGTAAAGCAATAGGAGATAGTGCTTTACCATTCCTTGCTGAAACTAAGCCAGTAACACTGGGATGGCTGGGACTAAGTAGGGCGATAATATCATGTAGCACTCCAAACCAAAACACTTCTATGAGCAAAAGAAAGAAGTATTAACAAAGACATGTGGTCACTTAAAAATAAGGAACCCACATGAGTTAGAAGATTCACTAGTACTAACCATGACCTAACTGGGTAAGCCAAGGAATTTAAAAATCAACTTAATATCTATAGCGAATACATATTTCAATTGAAAAAGATACATAATTTACTTGAGATGTTAAAAAAATCAATTATGGCACTGTAGTACTAGACACATTTAAATTTTGCAATGGAGTTTCATAACCATTGAATAGGTGAAATTCTAAAATGTATATCATTACACGATGGAATACTACCCAGCAGAAAGAAAGAAGGAGCTCCTCCCCTTTGCGACAATGGGGATGGAACTGGAGAGCATTATGCTAAGTGAAATAAGCCAGGCGGTGAAAGACAAATACCATATGATCTCACCTTTAAGTAGAACCTAATCAACAAAACAAATAAGCAAGCAAAATACAAGCAGAGACATTGAAATAAAGGACAAACTGACAGTAACCAGACAGGGCCGGTGGGGGTGGTTAATGAGGGAGAAAGGGGGAAGGGTTTTCAGGAACAACTATAAAGGACACATGGGCAAAACCAAAGGCGGGTAGGACCGAGGGTGGGAGGTGGGGATGGCTGGGGTGGGGGGAGTGGAGGGGGAAAAATGGAGACAACTGTACTTGAACAAGAATTTTTTTTAATTGTCAAAAAAAAAAGGTCACTAACAAAATAGTATCAAAGTTCCATCCTCACTATCATTAACTGATGAACTTTTGCAAGAATCAAAGAATGAACAATTAAATTACTGTGTACTTAAATTTTCAGTATAGAATTTGAACTTTTATCATTTTTCCAAAGAATATTTTTTGTGCTTTTACTCTGTCACAAGCCAACAGCTAGAGCAGACCGCACCTGGATAATTACAATCTGCAAAGAAACACAGGTAACTCTCACTGCTGTGCTGAATACCTCCTAGAAAAGCTCTTTTGAAACCTGCCGAATTTTAAGCCAAAAGACTTTGGAACTCTCTATTAATGGTGAGTGGTTGACAATCCTTTAACAACTGGTCATTTTTTTAGCCAAAAGAATGCAAAACCTGTTAACATGCCACCTGTTACAAAATGAACCACACTGTTGTCTACAGATTACAACAAAATTAATTTATTGATCAAATTACTTCAGAGACTTCAGTAACCGAAATTTCACCAAGATCTGATACCAATCAAACCATCACAATATTCCGACTTTGATCTTTCAGGACAATGGCCAACAGTATGACAAGTCCAGCTCTCTCTTCTTCAGACATGTGTTTAGGCCAGAACATTATTACCATTCATCATGTTGTGTTGAGTGATTAAAATGACAGCCAAACAGATACCGGATTTCAAAGGCTTCCATGCAGTACTTAGATTTGCATTTTTCATTCATTTAAACTTCAGAATCTTTCCTAAGGCAATGAAATTGTAAGAGAAGTTTTGAAGTGTCAAGTCAAAATCAGACCAGCGCAATAACTATGCAAAAAAAAATCATCAAAATAGAAGAGTGAAAAAACTGCATATTTGTTCCAGAATCCACCCTTCTTGCCCCTCCCAACAAAAAGAGAACTTAAGTAAATCAAGGTGCTGTGCTGCTGGCACATCAGGGGAAGCCTGCAGGCGGGCAGTTCAGAGGTGGGTGAGAGGTAAGGAAACAAAAGTTTCATCTCTCACTGAAGAATGTCACTGGGGCACCCTAAAGGGCACTACTCTACATCTGGTGACTTGTGACTCAGCCACATCATGTCATTAATATTATTGACATTTCTTGTCAAGGGGTGTCCATTCCAGTGCATACCACACTGATCATATCTAATCCTCCTAATACCTTCCTGAATTAAGTATTATTACCCTATTTTCCTGATGAAATACCAAAGCATTTAGTGATACTTCGTGAGTCCCAAGATAAGTTTGTGTCTCCCCATTCATGCACACAAGGAGTGGTTATTAAATACTCACTATATTCACCGTGTCACATCACTTTAGATGCTGAGCAAAAAAAATAGGGGATGGAGGAGGGAAGAGATTAGAAATTTAACCTCTTATGGATAGAGCAAAATCAAAACACACCTAGAGACTCTGGTGACATGCTTGGTTGTTTACAGGCAGCAAGAAAGGGATGGGGCTAATGACTGGAGCAGACATGACCACTAGGGAAGGATGCTGGGATTCAGACCCGTGTCATGATTTGCCTACAGGTAATAGGGCTCTAACATGTGAATAGATGAGACTCCAATCCTTAGGGATGGGGACCAAAAAAGAAGACAACATTATCAGGGACTAAGGGAAACAAGCTGATTATTAATTAGAACAGGACCTCAGAGGGGAGACCCAGGAGGACCTCAGGTCTACAGAACAAGTCATAGAGAGAGGACTTGGACTTCTAAACTCTAGTATTATCATTTGGTTATCAGATCTGGGGCACCACTGAGCACTGATTGCTCCCACCCCAGATCACAATGAAAATATTAGTCATTCATGCTTTCTGTCAAATGTTCTAGCTCAAACCCATCTAATACATGATAGAATTGTACTTCCTGTCCTCCTCTACCTCAGCCTCCTTGAAGTCAGCTTTATTCTGGCCAGAGCTGTGGATAGAAGGGCTGTGTATGACTTTGAGGCCAGAGCATTTAATGCTGAGACAGCTCATAAACCATGGTCAATGGTAATGTTCCACAAAAAGGCCAGGTTCCATTAGCCTGAGTCCCAGAATGAGTACAATGATAAATGGAGCAGAGCCCATACATGTCCAGTAATAGGCAAGTAGTGTGATCAAGAATTAAACCTCTCTTGTCATGAGCCATTGCAATGCCCACACTATTTGTTACTACAGCAAAAACTAGCCTAATGCAAACTAAACAGGGCTCCAAGAGGTGAGCAGTGGGAGATACACGTCATCTCAAGGCTGCAGTATTCAATATCAGGGTATGATAGATGATATTAGACCCTGGCATCCTAATGTTCAAACTTGGAGATTTAACTCTCTGGCTTGTTTCAGTTAAAGTGTCTCTGGAGTTTAGCCAGGATGGAAGCGCTTGAGTGAGATATTTGAGTGGGTGTAATTAGGAGTAAGGCAGTGGGGCTAAAAGTGAACCTGCAGAGAGTGACGTTGTTCAAAATATGCACAAAGCAAAGGCAGTGACTGATATGGAATCACCAGTCATTACATACTTCTTAGAGGCACGAGTCTTGAGCCAGATCTTAAATCATATTAGAAGCTGGCAGAAGAAAGTGAAGGCAGGCATCAAAAATGAAGAGAGCCTTTGAGAGAGAAGTTGAATGGGGAGAAATAACCGTTTTGTGAGGGAGATGCCAGAAAACAGCCTGATTGTGGAGAACTACAGACATGAGACTCCCTACTAACTGTCAGGCCCTGTAAAACAGATTCTTATAAATCACTCCCTCTGATAACTACAGCAGCACCCCTAGTCTACTTTCCTCCAAGGTTCTAGAATAATCCTTAAATGCCAATCACATGATGCTATGCCCTAAACAACTCCCAATGCATATAGGAATAAATCACAATATTTGGGGGGAGGGGTTGTTTTTTTTTTTACTTTGTGTTAAATTTATTTATTTATTTGTTTGTTTGTTTAAATTACTTTATTGTTGTTCAATTACAGTTATCTGCATTTTCCCCCCACAACTCCCCCCAGCCAGTCCCACCTCCCTCCCTTGCTCCCACCCCCTCCTTGGTTATGTCCATGTGTCCTTTATAGCAGTTCCTGAAAACCCTTCTCTCTACTGTGCCCTCTCTCCTCCCCTCTGGCTATTGTTAGATTGTTCTTAATTTCAATGTCTCTGGTTATATTTTGTTTGCTTTTTTCTTTTGTTGATTACATGCCAATTAAAGGTGAGATCATACGGTATTTCTCTCTCACCGCCTGGCTTATTTCACTTAGCATGATGCTCTCTAGTAAAAATATGGAACACTTCATGAATTTGTATGTCATCCTTGTGCAGGGGCCATGTTAATCTTCTCCGTATCATTCCAATTTTAGTATATGTACTGCCGAAGCGAGCACTAAATCACAATATTTGAACAAAGGCAAAAAAAGTCCCTGAAAAGTCTGGTCCACCTCTAAAACCTTGGTTTGCACCACTATTCCCCCATTCACCTTCAAACACATTCTTCTTTTTCACCAATTCAATGGAGGCTCACATCAAGGTCTTTGTCTACCTTTGTACTTCTCCTTGGAAAGTCATTCCCCACCCTTGACCCCATTCTCCAGCCTGGTTTTACCCATCTGTGGCAAGCAAAATGATGACCTACCAAAGATATCCACATTCCCCAAAGGGGAATTAAGGTCACCGATGAAATTGATACAGTTAATCAGCTGACCTTAAGCTAGGGAGATTACCCTGGATCATTCAAGTGGACCCAATGTAATCATAGGGTCCTTTAAAAGTGGAAGAAGAAGACAGAAGTCAGTCAAAGAAAGAGATGTGACTATGGAAAAAAATGATTAGAGAGATGCAATTTTACTGCCTTTGAAGAAGAAGGAAAGGGACCCCAAGCCAAGACGCATGGGAAGATTCTAGACGATAGATAAAGGAAAAAAAATAGGTCCCCCGGAAGGAACACAGCCTGCCAATGTCTTAATTTTCTACCGGTGAGACCCAGGTTGGACTTCTGACCTTCAGAACTGTAAGGTGATTGGTGCTGTTTCAAGCCATACGTGTTTGGTATTTCTTAGAGCAGCCATAGAAATATGCCGTCCTTCAGGTCTGTTTAAATCTCACCTTCTGAGTTCTTTGTGGCACTCATCAGAGTTGGTGCTTGCGTGTTAATGTTCGTGATTACTTGTATGCCATCTGTCATTCCCTTGGGACTCCAATTTCCACGAGGGCAGGGACTGCAGCTTTTGTCACCATTGAATCCCCAGCACCTGGTGAAGTCCTTTGCACATGGTGGACCCTCAGTCAGTGTTTACAGGATACACACAAAGAATTCCACATGCCTGCAATGCACTTTCTGAGTAAAAAAACAAACCAAAAAACCAAAAAACTGAAGTTCGGAAAGATGCAATAATTTACCTAAGGTACACAGCAGTGAGACTCAGGTCTGTCACTTGGTCATTCATGATCTATTTCTTAGCAGTGGTTATTCTCTCTCAATTAATGACTCCATCCTCCACAGCTCATGCCTTTAAGGAAACAAGGAATTCTAGAGCTGGCACTCACCGTCTTCCAGAATCAACGGAAACCCATGGACTACAGCTCCCAAGCCTACACCAGAACTGATCCAGGCAAAATCCCAATGCTTATTCATAAAATAGAAAAGGATTAGAAGGCAGGGCAACAAAGAGTCTTAGCATTCTTTAATTTTTACCTTTAAGTGAAGGGATAAATGTCCAGGGTTGCTCATAATTTATATTGTTAAATTAAGAGTACTGGGTAAAAGTCAATAAACTAGACAACAATGAGGCAGTGACCCTGTGTTGCCAGCTTTGCCCTGACCTCTCAGGACTATGCATCTGTGCACACCATTCATTCATTCATTCATTCATGCATGCATGCATTCCTGCTCTCAGCAAACACTCACTGGCCTTTACTCTGTGCCAGGCCTGCACTTCATAAGCATTTTATCATTTCATCTTCACACTCCGTTAACAATTAGGCAAACTAGCAACCGGATTGTACTCTGAAGGAAACTGAGATTCTGAAGTGTAAGTAACTTGATCAAGGTCATACAACAAGTATTGTGGCCTCCGTTTTCCTCCCAGCAAACTTCTACTGCTCTTTCAAACCCAGCTGGACGGCCAGCCCTCAGGTGTAGCCTTCACAGTCCTCAGGCACAGCCCCCTCCCATCACCCACACACTCGCCTCTAAGTGGCTCTCAAAGCAGTGATCTGTGATTATCTATGTACACCTCTCTTTCTTTCTAAAATGTGAGCTCTTTGAGGAAAGGAATGCTGGAATTTTTTTTTTTTACCATTTTCTCTTAGTTAAAAAACTTAGTAAACTAAAGACAAAAAGAAAGTGTTAACACTTGTCATCCACAAGGCCAGGAAATGTAATGGGGAAAGTTTTTTTCTCTCTCTGTCCTATGTTTGATCATAATAATTCAGACTTAAATAATGTGTGAAAATTAATATAATTGAAATTAGAGAGAAAAGTGTGCCTCACCAGGCAGTGCTGAATGACCTCGGGTCATGCCGTCCCTTTTCCTCTGAGAATCAGGCATGTTAGGCACGGAGCAGATGCTGCCTCACCCACAGCCCAGGCCACCCTCAGGACCAAGCCCAAGCAACTGACACCTCCCAGTCCCTGCTGACCAGAGACAGCTGTGCACCAGAGGGTGGAGCTGCACATTTTCCCCAGGTAAGTGCACTGGCCCGTAAAATCAAGGTCAGCCTCACAAAAAGAGCTTGCTCCACGGATTAAGGGAGGAGTGTGGAAGGAAGAAAATCCAGAATATCAGAATTATCACAGGTTTGGGTGTTCAAGCTGTAGGTCCTAGAAATTAGTCTCTTAGTGGCTACCAGGCCCTAGATCCAAAATGGGAACGCCAAATCCATACCCTATCTCAAGGTCCTTCGACACCTGTATATATCTATAATAGAAGCCCTCCAGCACCATTTGTAATTGGGAAGAAAAGGCATCTGTATCCCAGACCAAGGAAAAGTATCCTTTATGTATATTTACTTAACAACCTCTTAAGAGCATTTACTAAGTGCTAGGCAAATGTTCTCAGTGTTTTATAAATATTAGCTCATTTAACTCTCAGAACATTCCTAGGAGATAGTTTCCCAATTTTACAGATAAGGCACCACTTTTGAGGCACAGAGAGGTAAGCCAGCAGGCGAGGCAGCACAGCTAGGAAGTGGCTGACCCAAAATACAGGGTGCAGCAGAAGTAACGCCTGCTTGAGTGTGGCTGATGGGGTAATAACATGGGTGTAATAATTTATAGTGTTAATTTGAACATTTCACCTAAAATGTCATATGGTTTGCTTGAGTGTGATATTGTCATGTTACAGAATTACATGCTGATGATTCTGTAATAAAAGATTTTGTAATAAAAACAGGGGCATTATTTGTGCCAGACCCAAGCAGTCTGGCTGCAGAGTTCCATTCTTTTAACCACTGTATTATGTATGCTGTCTCACATTTTAAAACAGTATAATATTTTCATATGAAAGTAATGTCCCAAATTCCAACAACTGACAACAATTCTACTGATTCTTTCCATCTAGCCAGTTTGCTCGGTCTTATAAATTGTCCCTTTCCTGCCATCACCCCTGCCTCCACCCAAGCTCAAGAATCTACCTCATTCGGGGTTCCCTGCAGCAGCCCCCAGGGCCTCCTGATGACAGTCTCTTAGCCCCGCCCACCCCCAGCTCACTTACTGCTTCCTAATCTAACTTCCTCACATACAGTCTTCTTCATGGTCCACCCTTCAGCAACAGTTGTCTATCACTGGACAGACTGAGTGCCCACCCATGTTCCCTTCTCATCTGTTCGATTACGTCCCTCACGCCCCCCTCTCCTGTAACACCTATCCTTCAGCTGAGGCCAACCATTTCCTTCTTGGTCCCTTCCCTCATGCTGTTCTTTTGCACTGCTGAGGTCACCCTTCCTTTTCCATCTACCCAAAAGTGACCCACCAGTGGAGGACCACGTATGAAGACCTCCCAAAGCCTCAGCCTCTTTGAGTTGCCTTTGACCTGAATTCCCCCTTGGCAGCTGGGTTAGAGTTTTCAATCACACACAAATGAACTCTGATTTGAACTTCTCACTCCTGCTGCTGGTCCCCTTCCAGCGTGCATACTGCATTTAGTCTCACACTGGCCTGTCCTGAAGTCAGATTTCCTTGTGTGCTCCCTTCTCACTCTGCTGCTGTCTCTACTACTCATTGCTGTCCCCACGTATTTATTTTATTTCCTTTCCTTTAATGCAGGTGCAGAGGGTCGGGTGAACCCCACTCCTCAGTTCATAGCACAGTATCATCATTGGTCCTTGCAATGTATTCACTTTATCTCCACCACCTGCTCCCAATCTCTTCCGCCTTATCAATTTTAACATGTTTTCTGTGAGTGGTTTTGCAAAATGAGTACAATTGTTTTAGACTCTTGCTGCTTTCACTCTGCTTTAAGACCCATTGATGGGCACTCAGTCCATTAATCTAACTGCTGTTTGTGCTGCCACCACCATTGAACCATCTACTTTCCCAGGTGGATGTCCGGGTCACTCCAGCTTCTGCTCACTACCAATGATGTTGCAATCAACACCTTGTACAAGTCCCTTGAGGAACCCAAGGAAAATTGTCTTTGGTATGTATACAAGAATGTATTAGGTGTTAGGGTATTAGGACTGGCTCCAGGCATCCTTGACAAGATATTAAATCCTGAATCATCAGCGAGTGTCCTATAACAATTATCTCCAGCCTCATAGCCTGCCCTTCCTGGTCCAGCACCTTCGAGTTCCATTCCCAGGCGTGTTCTCCCAGTTCTGCTGATACCTGTGAGCCAGGGCCCACAGCTCTTTGATGAATAATTCTTTTCCTCCCAAACAGGGACAATAGTCACTCAACCAGCCTATGCTGAGACTTGACCTCATTTATCCAAAAGCAATGAGGAGGTGGGAGCTAATCTTGAAGAGGAAAAGCATCACATTGCAAGGCCATTACCTCAGGAAGGCCTTGCATAGTCTTTAGGAAATGGAAAGCTGCTTCCTATAGTGAGCCATCCCAGGAGATTCAGGAAAATCTGTGGCTTGAGGTTTTTAAATCGTACATCCTCAGATAAATCCATCCCAAGTCTAAGAGTCCCACTCCTTGCCTGTTAGATTCTTGACTCTTCACAAGAGATTTTTTTCAGGGCAGTGAATTCAGCCTCTGTGCCTCAGGTTCCTCATCTGTAAAATGGGATAATAATAGTACCTACCTAAGTACCATGTAATGAACACAGGTAAAGCATTCAAAATAGTACATGAGATTGTACCGTTGTATGCCACAGAGTATCAAGGAAGCCACTATGATTCCTCATTATAGAAATAAAATCACCTCCAGTGTCATAAATAGTAATTGGTCCAAAGAAACTTGGATTCCAATAGATCTGTGGTGCTGACTGCTATCCCCTGGAGATAGTTAAGCATATTTGACATTCCCACTAGGAATTCATTCATCGTCCTTCCTGCCTTGCTCAGCCTGTCACCAGACTACTAAAAAAGCAAGTTGGTTTGACCACTCACACAGCTGGCTCCTCATAGTTCTGGCCATCACTATGGTCTCCACCAGCCTCTGAAGTCCCAATACTAGCTAGCCCTTTATATTTCCAGATCAAATAGTCCTAGGACTTCCCTTTTGGAACGTGTTGAATTTAAAATCTCTGCTAATCATACCAGCAGAGATACTGAGTAGGAAGTGGGATAAATGAGTCTGGAATTCAAGAGAAGCTGACTCAGATATATAAATTCAGGAGTCCTTGGCCAAGAGGTGGAATTTTAAGCATACAACAGTATGAAAAACTACAACTTATCAAAGCATCATCCTGTTGATGTACTTTGGTTGTTTTCAATTTTTTTACTAGTACAAATAATGATGCAATGAACGTCTTTCTGTAAATATTCAGATACAGTTGTGTGACTGTTTTCTTCAGTAAATGTCTATAAATTGAATTGCTAGGTCCAAGGGTACGTATATTTCCCATCTTTATTGGTGTCACCAAATTGACCTCTATAGAGCTTGTATCAACAACACTATCAATTTTCTGATATTCTGCAAATCTGATAGGTGAAAAATTACATTTCATTATAATTTTAATTTGTGTCTTTTTTAGAGAACTTGGCAACAGCAATATCAGATGGATATTGGCCATTTGTTATTTTTTCCATTGTAAATTTTCTATTTCTATGCTTTGCCCACATTTCTGTCACTTATTTTTTATTATTTATTATAAGTAACTCTTTTTACATAGCTGTGAATCCTTTGTTTTTTCTTTTAGCATATTAGTTGAGAACAAAAATTCTGGAGTCAAATTGATGGAAAAAATTCAACTTCTGCCACAAATTTTGTGTTTCTGTACAGGTTACTT
>VMDR010030265.1:0-12441 GCA_007922815.1 Macrotus californicus
GAGTGCCACTGCCTCCGCGCCCACAGGAGCTTTCAATCAGAGGCTCTGGGGCTTTGTTTCCCCGAGCTGGAACTCTGGGTTGCGGCGTCTGTCTCGCTCCCCAGTTGTTCCTCCCGGTTTATCCACACAAGGGAGTGGGACTCCTGGTCCGCAGCCGCCAACTCTCCCGCTTTCTGCGCCCTTCCCCGGTCCGCAGCCGCCAGCTCTCCCAGCCAGCCGCGCCTTTTCCCGGTCTGCCCTCCGCCACCCCGCGCGAGTCCTCTTCGGCCCGTCTCGCCCCTCCTACCAGTCTGGATGAAAGTTTCTCCTTTAGTTCCTTGGTTGTCGGACTTCCATACAGTTCGATTTTCTGTCAGTTCTGGTTGTTTTTTCTTTTAAAATTTGTTGTTGTCCTTCTTTTGGTTGTACGAGGAGGCACAGTGTGTCTACCTACGCCTCCATCTTGGCCCTTTCTTAGGCTTTATCTCTTAATCCCACTCCTAATAACGCTATAGTGAGAGAGTAAACTGTAAGTATAACCTTTGTGACTCATTTCAATTTAAATAGATCTCATTAGTTTCCTTTCAAGAGAATTATCTTCTTTATATTAATTCATTCAGCAAATGAATGCTAGGCTCTCCTAATATATTTTTCTAGCACTGGCATCAGCAGGTATTTGCGGGGCACCCCTTAGCTACAGAGGGCCCCCTTTACATCCACAGCCATTGTGGATTCTGTATTTAAAAATGTGTCCTTTTGTTCTAGGTATTTAATTCTTTTTGAAGCAACTGTGAATCGGATTATTTTCTTAATCAATGCAATTCCTATCAAAATTCCAATGACACATTTCACAGAACTAGAACACATGTATCAGAAATTTATATGGAACAACAAAAGGCCCCGCACAGCAACAGAAATCCTGAAAAAGAAGAAAAAAGTTGGAGGAATCACCCTACCTGATATCAAACTATATTATAAGGCTATAGTATTCAAAACAGCATGTCACTGGCATAAAAACAGACACATAGATCAATGGAACAAAATACAGAGCCAAGAAATAAATCCATAACTTTATAGTCAATTAACAGTCAACAGAGGAAGCAATCACATACAATAAACTAAAGATACTTCATTCAATAGATGGTGTTGGGAGAATTGGAGAGATACGTGCAGAAAAATGAAACTATATCACTTTCTTAAACCACACACATGAATAAATTCAGAATGGACTAAAGACTTAAATATGAAACCCAAACCTATAAAAATATGGAAGAAAACATAGGTAGCAAAACCTTGGACATTGCTCGTAGCAGCAGTTTATCAAATATATCTCCCTAGGCAAGGGAAACAAAAAAAAATAAACAAAAGGGACTACGTCATACTAAAAAGTTTTTGCACAGCAAAGGAAACCAACAAAATTAAAAGACAACCTGCTGCATGGGAGAATATATTTTCCAATACATCTGATAAGGGGTTAATATTCAAAATTTATAAAATATTTGCAAAACACAAAAGCCAAAAAACAAACAAACAAAAAACCCACATCCAATTAAAAAATGGGCAAAGGACCTGAATAGAAACTTCTCCAAAGAGGGCATACAGATGGCCAATAGACACATGAAAAGATGCTCAATGTCACTAATCATTGAAAAACACAAATTAAATCCATAATGAGATATCATTTCACACCTGTCAGAATTGCTATTATCAATAAATCAACAAACAAGTGTTGTCAAGGATGTGGAAAAAGGGGAACCCTTGTATATTGCTGGTGGGAATGTAGACTGGTGCAGCCACTGTTGAAAGCAGTATGGAGATATCTCAAATAATTAAAAATGGATCTTCCTTTTGACTCAGTGATCCCACAGGAACCCAAAACACTAATTTGAAAGAACATAAGCACCCCTATGTTTATTATAGCATTATTTACAATTTCCAAGATTTGGAAGCAGACCAAGTGTCCATAAGTGATGAGTGGGTAAATCAACTATGTCACATTTATACAATGGAATTCTACTCAGTCATAAAAATGAAGAAAATTTTACCCTTTGTGACAATATGGGAGGACCTATAGAACATTATGCTAAGTGAAATAAGTGAGTCAGTCAGTGAAATACAAATACCATATAATTTACTCACATGCAGAATCTAATGAACAAACTGAACTAACAAGGAAAATAGAGACAGACTCCCAGCTAGAGAGCAGGAAGACAACAAGTGTTGGGGGGAGGGGTTAGCAGGCGGAGGGACTGAGCAAAAAGGTAAAAGCACTCATGGACAACAGTGTGGTGATTGCTGAGGGAAGGGCATATGAGGGGATTAAATGATAATGGAAAAAAATACAAAAGTAACTGAAAAAACACTAATCAAGGAAAAATAAAAATGTGTCATTTTGTAAAATAGCTATTTCTAAATTGTACAAATGCACCACTATCATAGACAATCAGTTCAGACACTGACTCTCTCCTCAAATGTGAGATACCTCCTTCTCTTTTATTCTCACCAGATGTCATTGTTTCACAGAATACAGAAGCCATCAGGACAGCACTGTCTCATTCTCCCAGCACCTTGTACACATGCACCTGCTTGTTTCATTGTGCTCTGCCTTCCTGGTTTGTTACCGTGGATCAACTATGTTGCTCCACTCTCTAAAAATACCTCCTGTTGAGACCTGAATCCTAAACTTTCCACCTTCTCAAGTACAAACCTCTAGGAATTAATTAATTGATTTGTGGAATTTTCACTATCCAATATCCAGAGAAGATTTCCCAAGTGCCTCTTCCTTATTATAAAGTTAAATTAGTAGTCAAGTATTTGATATAAGGCTTAGTAAACACAAGGAAATGCTACACAATAGTAAGGATCTTCCAGAATGTGGATCAGTCTTTCATGTTGCTTTGTCTAGACTCAGCTATGATTTCAATGTTGCTTACCCAACTGCATTAGCTACACAGTGACAATGCTACCAATTTAAGGCTGATTACTTTTTACTTGAAATGGGCATGGCACTAGTATCAGCAAGTTGTGAGACCATTGAGAGGAATACCCTGACTAACCCTCCTCCAAAAACCCAAAGTGCAGTGGACTACCCACCAGAGAACTGGGGAATATGGACTGGCTTTTGCATTCCATCAACATTGTGTCCACCTGGTTACTTCCCTCTGTGACTTGGGTAAGAAAATTACTGGGTAGCCATCAGGGTGGCCATTCCATGGTAACCTATTATATACTGCAATCCAGCTGCAAGCAGCAAAATACAATTTTAATTTTGGGAGGATACGTTGCCATCTAATTAGCTTGATATTCTCAGAAGATAGAAAAAATGCGAAAGACTTCAAGTTTACTGTTTTGCTTCCAGATTTGGTAAAGATTCCATTTTGTAAAGATTGCAAAGAAATGCAACAATCCTAGAATGAGAATACTACTATATTAAAAACATAGTACATATTCTCAAATATTTTTGTCATTAAAATATATCTGAATGCTCATATATTGTATTTACATAACCCTATCAAGTATACAGGCAGACCCATCCAAATTATTTCTCTCTGGCATCAGGTCAGGAACCCTACTTTTTAACATGCATATATGCAAACTCTACTTACAGCACATGCATATCTGTCCTGTAAATGGGAAGGACAAAGATAAGCAGGGCCCTCATTTTATGCATTAGCACAAAACTAAGGGAAGGCCATGTGTTTGAGAACTACAGTCAATAGAACCCTTGCTAAAGCAAGGTGCAACTAAGATTCAGGCTCTGCCGTACTCTGCAAGCTTTCATTTATCCAGCTTTTGGCATGGAGCCCTTAATGGGCCTTTTAATTAATACAGACCTTGTTACTTCCTATTTTCATTTTTACCAGAGGTCATATACACAAGGGTAGACTTTAGACGTCAGATCTTTGGAAACACCCACTGATAGAATATTCATGTACCTTGGAGCAGATACCAAAGATAAATATAGATGCAGCTGTTAGTGCAAATGTCTTGTCTATGATGGGGCCACGGGATTTTCTAGCAGAGCTCAGACTTGAACTGAGGCAACAGGCAAGCATCAAAAATGAATAATCTTAGGCAAAGGAATTGGCCAAAGTACAGCCACATGAACAAGTGCTGATGAGACGAAGTACAAAGCCAAAGGGACCCAGATAGAGAAGGTGTTCCCCCCACAGCCCATGGTTGGCGGGAAGGCAAGATGTGGATGACATGTCTTAAGATACTTTTCATAACAAAGGCAAGTTGACAGCCACATCCTTCCTGCAGGGTAGCTGTGTTGCCACCTGGGTAAAGGCCTACATTACCTTCAGTATGTATAGTGCTGGGTA
Organism: Macrotus californicus; assembly: GCA_007922815.1. Classification (NCBI taxonomy): domain Eukaryota; kingdom Metazoa; phylum Chordata; class Mammalia; order Chiroptera; family Phyllostomidae; genus Macrotus; species Macrotus californicus. Next base: position 4,305 of record VMDR010030265.1, read on the forward strand.
TGAGGTCACATAGGAAGCCCCAGGTCAGTATGTAAAATTAGGGCAGCCAGTCACGATGGGGCAGCCATGCTGTTTGAAAGGGTGTAGAAGGGCCCCCACCAACCTGCCATGTGGCCTACTGTGTAAGGAGGTGCCACGCATTTTGGATTCAGAGCTGGAGAAAGGAAGAGAAGACCCGCTGGGAAACCTGCCTGGAAGAACACGGAGGCACAGCTGATGGAACTGTGGGTCTGCCCAGCCAAGCACGATTAACGGGAAATGTCTGGAATGCTGAGCTGTGACTGGCAATGCTGAGCCGCAGACTTCTGTTTTTCTGAAAGACAGTTCCTCTGCCTGGCACATTCTGAAACTGGCCTGGTTTGGCAAAGGGAGGCAGGACTGTGTTTGTGGGTGTTTTAAATAGAGTGGGACTTAATGGCAGAATTCTGCCAGTATTCTAAATCTGTGTAACTTTTAAATAAACAATTCCTTTCCTTTTCACCAAACTGGCATTGGGAGTCACGCTCCTTGGCGGCAGGCAAATGGACCCCACAGCTGTTCCAGAACACCATGGGCTGGGGTTCTATAACACTGAGACAGAATAATAATAAACAAAAAAAGATTAAAGCCAGTTGGTGAATCAAAAGGAGAAATTTAAGCAAAATTAACAGCTCTTTCACGAGGCAAACAGACTAGTAAAGCTAGATTAACAAAAGGACCACATCTTACAGGCACAAATGAGATTTCAAGAATAGAAAAGGGCATAGATATGCAAAGATGTGAAATAATAACGAAGCCTCACAATGACACAGGAAGGCTCAAGGATGCTCTTGACAATAATAGCAATCAGAGAAATCTGTCCCCATCTTAACAAGCATGGCTTATCAGTGGGAATCTGGAGATTGTGAGTCAACGGCAATGCTTTCCTTCCAAGTTCTTCCTAAAGAGTGTCATGACTTGATGTTGAAATAGTGGTTCTGTATTGCTGCCTTTGATACATGCTTTGCCCAAGGTATTTCAAGATCTCAGCAGTTTTCTTGAAGTTTCTCTCTCTCTCTCTCTGAGTGAAGCGTTAAATGGCATTAAATGTTTAGAAAGTCCAGGCTAATTGTATATTTTCTTTGGACAGATCCTGGCAGAGTCCCAGGTTCACTTTCATATATATTAATGAATGCTATTTGATGTTAAATATACATGTTTCAAAAATGTCATGACAACAAATATTATGGAAATAAAATCTTCTCCCAAAACAAGTAATAAAATAATATATGAATCTGACATGTGCTGAAAATGTACTCAGTATTCAATGAGACATTGTTATCCTACTATGTGTCAGGAACTACATTAAGTGTCGGGATAAAATATGAATGCGTGGACATGTGCCTCTCCCAGAGCAGGGCAGAACTGGCATATGGCTAGGAATAGGAAGCTATAGATGTAGGCTATGCTCAGCCATGAAATTTGTGCATCATCTTGGCAAGTTGGTTGCTTGTCTTGGACTGCACTTACTCATCTCTTCAGTAATAGAATTAGATTAAAGTCTAACTTTGAAATAAGGTATTAAAATCTGATCCCATATTGTAGAGTTTGGCATGGCAATTGTATACCTGTATTAATCATCCAGGTGGCACCTGGATGAACCTGGCATGAGCTTAGTTTATACTAATTGAAGGAAGAAGCTCAAACTCTTCCTCAGAATAAAATACGCACCTCTAACACCGTGAACTACTGAATTAAAAGCATATATCAAATCCCTTAAGCTCTAGTCAGAACGTCAAAGACATCTGTTCTGACAGAGAAATCTAAGCGGACAAAAACCACTGAGAGCTGTAAAATTACCTGCTTTAGACAAAGTCAAATGATTAAAACAGTCAGCTGGAGAATCCAACTTGATGACTAATATGCTGAAAATCCCCATTATCCACAACGGCCTCTGAACTGAAACATAAGGTAGAAATCTATGCCTGGCTTTTATTCAGAAACTAGGCTTTTTACAGTGCCCTAAACATGAGGTCTGAAAAACTGCATTTTGCCTTGGCCAATCAGTATTTCATTCACAAAGCAACAGATGCAGGAGCTTTTACAGAGTCCTGATTATAAACAAAGGAAAATCTATTTCAATCAAGTTAGTGATTTTTTTTCAAAATTTTAGATGCATTATGTTGTTTGAGTATATTGTTCTGATTATGCAAGTAACATTTTCTTATCATAGACCACCTAAAAACAGAGAAATATTTTTTAAAAATTAAATCTAATTTATAAAAATCTCATTATACCCAGATCAACTATTGTGGGGGCTCTGCCTCTATTTTCTGCTCTCTGACATTTACTTCACTCTACTTCATGAATTTTACTGACTCGTGGTCTCTGTTTACTGACATTTTCCCGTGTTTCCCTTTGCATCTGTTTTCTGCATGCTTTACATTCAGATACATAAGAAAGAGTAGCTGAATAGCTGTCAGTCACTCTTCATCAGCGTAACTGTTGTGCAGCAGAGCTTGTGGACCAGGCCACTTTGTGACTTCCTGGTCAGCCTACCAAAAATATCTTCTTCCTTCCAAGCCTTTCTCTGGTCCAATTAGCTGTGTTCCAAATGGGACGGTTCCATAGCACAAGGCTGGGTGGCCCTTTAGAAAGTGGAATGTGGCCACGGCATACACAGTGAGACATCTCAGAAAAGAGAACTTGCATGTGATAAAACACAGCATGGCACAAGAATTTTAAGGGCAATTATTCAGAGTAGTAATATAAAGAAACACATCAACAATCATACATATCCCTCTGGGTCCTAGTACAACAGGGACCCTCTAATGAGTCCCCCTAAATAACACAGTGGAAGCTCCCATCTATTTTATTTATATCGAGATGCTCTATACAAGGATGAGGAAGTTCACATGTGCTCCCAATAAAAGTTAAGGGTTTTGCTTTTCCAAAATAATATGTTAAAAATGTGTGAGAGGAAAAGCTGCTCAATACATTAAGGAGATAAGGAGGAATAATCCCGGGTAATTATACTCCATTGAATGGATCAAAATAGCTTAGTTCTGCGCCAATAAAGCCCTCAATACAGTCACCCCAGAGTCACTGTGAGGGTAACAAAGACCGTACACAGCTGCATGCCAGCCCTGGACTAATAACGCCACAAGTATCAAGATGAAAGTGTGTCTCCAAATTCATTGTGAAGGATTCAGAACAAATTTATATCTCAAATACTCTACAAATACACACCTGTCTCTATAGAATGTTTTGATTGTTATTATTTCTCAAAATCTGCCCATTTTAGTCAAATGTCCACCAAAGATGACCAATTTCCCATGAATCTAGAATTTATCCTAACAGGTGATTTAAAGTTCTGTATTGGGTTGACCAAAAAGTTCTTTTTGTTTGCTTGTTTTTGTTTTTGTAAGATGGCTCTAGTGGCACTTAGTTGTCTTGAACTTCATTTGAAAAACTTTTGACAGAGTGTATTGTGACAGCTGTCACATCAGCTTGCATGAAAAAACATCAAAATTGGTGAATGTTTGTGTAGCCATTTTAATATTGAAGATGGAATACACAACATTTTTGGCACATTGTGCTTTATTTTAAGAAAGGTAAAAATGCAACTGAAATGCAAAAAAGAAAAAAAAAAGATTGGTGTAGTGTTTGGAGCAGGTGCGGTGACTAATGGAACGTGTCAAAGGCGGTTTGGGTAGTTTTGTACTAGAGATTCCTCACTGGACAATGTTCCACAGTACCAGCTGAAGTTGATAGCGATCAAACAGAGACATTAATGAGAATAATCAACGTTATGCCATGTAGGAGTTAGCCAACATACTCAAAATATCCAAATCAATAAAATTATTGGTTTTTATGAAAATGAAAACTAGTCTTTTATTTTAGGGAGAAAACTAAACAAAGGTTTTGGCTAACCCAATAAATATTATACATGACCCTTTTTAATTTTTCCACTGTGCTGATACAGGGTTTACAGGCAGTCATTTGATCCAGCAAGCAGCGGTTCTCACAGGCAGCTAAATGCGAACAGAGTAGGCAGACGCTTCCCTCTCTGCCCAAACTCTTACCAGTCCCTGACAAATCTTATCATTCAATTCATGTGCCTTTGGAAATCTAATTTGCAACTTAAAATGAGTTTTTATTTGGAACAAAAAGCCATTTTCTTCTTAAATCAGTTTTGTGTCTTAAGGCCCACACCATGCATGGTTTGTAGTAGGTGCTCGGGTAAACGTGTGGTGAGCTGTAGTGAATATCAAAAAGTGATGCTAATTCTACACTTAAAAACATAATAAATGTTTTATGGACAGTTTAGACACTAGTAAAAACTGTAGCCTATAGGAATCAGGGAGAAGTAGGGTGGATGGTGAGAAGCAAAACTATCTACCCCCACACAGCTTCCTGCCTACATTCTCATGATTTCACCATTCTACACTGCCGGCATCCTCACTTCATTCTCCCTTTCCCAAGACTCTGTTACCATTCTGTCAAGGCAATGAATTCCTTTACCACAGTGAGAATGCTCCCAACATTTCCTAATCAACCACCTTTTGTTAGGAGAGTTCAGAGGAACTACCATTTAACACAAAATATAATTAAATGAGTCTTTTCTGCACTTATTTATTTTTAATTTAATATAGTCTTTAAAATTTGAAACATGTAAAATTTGTATAAACTAAAATAGATGTAATTAAATAAAAAGAAGTGAACTTATAAAATCAAAGACAAATTAGGCCCTGGCTGGTGTGGCTCAGCATGTTGAGTACAGGCCTGCGAACCAAAGGGTCGTCAGTTCGATCCTCAGTACCGGCACATGCTGGGGCTGAGGCCCAGGACTCCAGTGGGGGCACATGAAAGGCAACTACACATTGATGTTTCTTTCCCTCTCTTTCTTACTCCCTTCACCTCTCTCTAAAAATAAAAAAATATATATTTAAAAAAAATAAAATAAAAATTAGCCCAATTCTATATCAAAATGTTAATTCGAGTACTGATATAAAATAATTTATTTAACTGACTTTTTAGAGAGAAGGGAAGGAAGTGAGAAAGAAATGGAAAGAAACATCAATGTATGGTTGCCTCTCCTGCACCCCCTACCAGGAATCTGGTCTTCAACCCAAGCGTGTGCCCTGACTGGGAATCAAACCAGCCACGCTCCAGTTCCCAGGCAGGCACTCAAACCACCGAGCCACACCAGCCAGGATTATTTAATTGACTTTTGACCAAGAGTACTCACTGAACTTACTTACACTTTTATATTCTAAGGCCAAAAAGAACTACAGAAAGTACTGCATTTCACTAAGAGATTTATTTTTATTACTATACTGCATCAAAATTTTGAAGGTGGTATGAATGTCAGAGGGTTAAAGAAATGAGTAAATATGTTAATTCTTTAGGAACCAAAGTTTTCAATGTAAAAAGTTATGCATACAAAATATGTATTATTTGCTTGTTTTTGTTACTATAAAAAAAGAACAAGCAAATAAGTAAGTAAATAAGTGGGTATGGAAGACTGTTCTTGATTAAAAGGCAGTAGAAAGAGATAATGAAATATAATGCAGGAACATAGGTTTCAGCAAAACAGTAATAAGTTTAAGTGTGGATGTTAACTATAGTTTTTAACTTATGGATTATTTATTTATTTGTTTTTAAAGATATTATCTATTTACTTTTAGAGAGGGAAAGGAAGAGAGAAAGAGAGGGAGAAAAACATCAGTGTGTGGTTACCTCTCGCACGACCCCCAACTGGGCATGGCCCTCAACCCAGGTATGTGCCCTAGACTAAGAATAGAAACGGCGACCCCTTGGTTTGCAGGCTGGTACTCAATCCACTGAGCCACACCTGCTAGAGCTATTTATTTATTTTTAACAGTTCATTTTTATTGTAAATTTTCATTACTATTTATCCCCCATACCCTCTTCTACCTCTCCCACCAAACGCCCCACACCGTTGTCCATATTCATGAGTTCTTATTCTTTTTTGCTCATCCCTTCACCCCCCAACTCCACTCCAGAGCTGCCAGCCTGTTCTCTATCCACAACTGTGTCTCTATGTTGCTAGTTAGTTGAGTTTGTGCATTCGATTCCACATAAGAGTAAAATCATATTGTACATGTCTTTCCCTGTCTGGCTTATTTCACTTAGCATAATATTCTCCAGTCCCATCCATGCTGTCACAAATTTTCTTCTTTTTTATGTTGGAGCAGTACTCCACTGTGTAAATGTACTGTAGCTGTTTGATACACTCGTCTGCAGATGGACACTTGGGCTGCTTCCAAATCTTGGCTATTGTAAATAATGTTGGAATGAACATAGGAGTGAATATATTCTTTTGAATTAGTGTTTCAGGTTTCCTCAGATAAATTCCCAGAAGTGAAATTGCTGGGTTGTAAGTCTGTTCCATTTTTAACTTTTTGAGGTAACTCCATACTGCTTTCCACAGTGGCTGCACCAGTCTGCATTCCCACCAACAGTGCACAAGGGTTCCCCTTTCTTCACATCCTCTCCAACACTTGTTGTTTGTTGATTCATTCATGATAGCCATTCTGACTGATGTGAGGTGATATCTCATTGTGGTTTTAATTTGCATTTCTGTGGTGATTAGTGATGTTGAGCATTTTTTCATGTGTCTATTGGCCATCTGTATGTCCTCCTTAGAGAAGCGTCTATTCAGGTCCTTTGCCCCATTTTTAACTGCATTTTTTTTGGTGTTAAGTTTTATAAATTCTTTATAAATTTTGGATATTGAGACTTTATCAGATGTATCAGTGACTATGGTCTTCCATACAGTTGGCTGTCTTTTAATTTTGTTGATGGTTTCCTTTTCTGTGTAAAAACTTTTTAGTTTGATGTAGTCCCATTGTTTATTCTCTTTATGTTTCCCTTGCCTGAGGAGATATATCAGAAAAAATAATGCTATGAGCAATGTATAAGTATTTACTACATATGTTTTCTTCTTGATATCTCTCTATATCTTGTTTTTTAAATGCTCCTCCCTATTCCCGACTAAAAGCAACCAGGGGTTTTTGAGAAAGGGCTAATTCCTTGTGAGCTGGAATTGTGGATGATAGTAAAACATCAAATATCCAGAGAGAAGGAGAGGAAGAAAGGAAGAGAGAAAAATAGTGAGGGAGACAGAGAGACCCACTTTTAATTATTATACCCTCTTAATAGAATAACAATTACAGAGTAAGCAGAGGATAAAGTTTTTCCTGTTATTTGTAAAGATAAGTGTGTTTATATCTGTTGAGAAAAAGCTCATTTTATAAAATGACAGGTAATAAATATAATATGATTATTAGAATATGAAAACAATCACTATTTGTAACTCAAATTAAAAATCATCACCCTGGCTAGTATAGCTCAGTGGATTGAGCACAGGCCTATGAATCAAAGGGTCACTGGTTTGACTCCAGTCAGGGCACCTGTAGGGGGTACACTAGAGGCAACCACACATTGATGTTTCTCTCCCACTCTTTCTTCTTCCCCTCTCTCTAAAAATGACAAATAAATAAATAAAATATTTTTAAAAATCAGCTTGTGTATATGTTGCAAATATATGCAACTATATCCTAAAACCCTTAGATCAAGAGTGTCAAACTCATTTTCACCAGGGGCCACATCAGCCTTGTGGTTGCTTTCAAAGGGCAGAATGTAATTGGTGGACTGTATAAATGTAACTTCTTTCTAACAGTTAAGCGAGAGCTCAGCGCTGCCACCGGGTAGAAACAAAGTGGAGGGCCGGATTCAGCGCACGGGCCTTGTGTTTGCCACCTGTGCCTTAGATGAAAGGTTGTGGGAGAACAATTTGGTACTAAAGTAAACTGCCATCTGAGAGATGGCTTGCTAATTGCAAAAGAATACTCTTTCCCATGGAGAGATCTGTTGATCACTCTCAATCAAATGTTCAAACTCAGCATCCTTAATAAATTAATCACCTGATAAGTGCTTTTGATATTCTATAAAATGAAGTCAGTAAACTCTGAATTATTCTTACCAAAAAGAAGAATAATTAAAAAATAGTCATGTCCTTAAATCTAACTTCAAATATATACATTTTTAGGAGATATGGGAACAAAGCAAACAACAAAAATGAGAATAAATTAAACCACTAACAGAGGGCATTCTCAAGAACAATCACCCTGGTTACTACAAAAATTAAGCA
>VMDR010030266.1:0-12463 GCA_007922815.1 Macrotus californicus
GGAGTGTGGGGGGAAGGGGGGAAGATGGGACAACTGTAATAGCATAATCAATAAAATATATTTAAAAAAAATAAAAGGAGTATGGGTGCAGCTAAGCTGAGCTAAGGAGTGACAGAAGCGGGGCATGTATCTCAGGAGAAAGAAAGAAAAGGAAGGACAGAAGGAAGGAAGGAAGGAAGGAAGGAAGGAAGGAAGGAAGGAAGGAAGGAAGGAAGGAAGGAAGGAAGGAAGGGAGGAAGGAAGGAAGAGAAAAGAATCATCAAATGCCTCTGCCTGTAGATTTTCTAGGTGACCAACTTTTTTTTTTTTTTACAAAGTATGTGTTTGTGTTTTGAGTGACTAAGAGTCCAGAGTCAAGTTTAAATATTCACACAAATCTAATTTAAAAGTAAATAAGAGAACATTGGAGGAAACTCATGATACAATGTCCCTTTCTACACAACACCTTGTCCTTTGGAATTCAAAATACACATTGCTTAAAAAACTACCCAACAGCCATCTACATGGTTGACTGAACAACCCTGTGTGGGAACAGGCCTCTGAGGTACATGGACCCACCCACTCCCTCCCCTGCATCTACTTGGCCAGGGAAGAGGTGGAGATGGTATTTATTTTTGAGTAAGGTAGGAGATGCTCCCTAGTGAAGTTTCTAGAAGTCAGTATGAGGCCTGGGAAAAATAATAAACATGCATGTATTCAGGAAACATTTACTGATCCCCTACAAAGTGGCTCTTACATGATCTTCCCTCATTCTCTGGCTGCAGGCTGAGCTCCCTGACTGGGAAAGTGAGGCCTTAGGGAATGGCAGAGCATCCCGAGAAAGGAGTCCACAAACAAGGAGTTTGCCAACCCTTGGTCTAGGTTATGCTACAGTTACAATCCCCAAACCTTAGTGGTTTACAAAGGTTTACTCTTATTTCTGTCATTATCCATCATAATGGGCTGGGTTATGCTGCATTGACAACTCCAAAACAGCAGTGGTTTGTAAAAACAAGGGTTTGTTTCTTCCTCATGCTGCATGGCTACGGCCAGCCGGTGCTCCACGCCCTGCCTCCTCACACTGAGACCCAGTCTGGCAAAGCAGCCAAATGTTTCTGGTCTTCGAGGCAGAGGAAGAGAGAACTTTTGAAGGTCTTGAAACAGAGAAGTGCACGCAACATGTCCACTCACAACTCATTGGCAGGACCCAGGCACATGGACCCACCCAATCACAAGGGGCCTAGTAAGTGCCGTCCTACCCTGTGCCGGGAAAGCAGGGAGCTGGAAATGTCTTCTGGCAAACATCATTGATAGTTTCCACATTGTTATCACTACTTACTCCTGAGCCTCCAAGTCGACATGTTACAGCGCTGACATCATTGGAGGTATCTTTAAAGATGAGATTGACATTTACATCAGTAGACTTTGAGATTACATCATAATGTGGGTTGGCCTCGCCCAATCAGTTGAAGTTCTTGATAGAGAAAGACTGAACTCCTAGAAGGAAGAAGGAATTCTACCAGAAGACTGTCTTTGGACTGGACCTGCAACTTTCCCCTGGGTCTCCTATAAGTCTTAGGCTTGCCAGTTACTACATTTGCATGAACCAGTTCCTTAAAAATTCTCTCTCTCAACCTCTCTATCTCTTTCCATATACACATCCTATTGGTTTTGTTTCTCTGGAGAACCCTGACCAATACAACCAACCCCAGGGAGGTGTTATTATTAATTTGCTCTATTTTAAGGATGAGAAAACTGAGAGGTTTAATAATGTCAAACTCTCTGGAAGTGGAGAGAAACAACATAACACCAGGCAGTCTGGCTATACCACCTACTGGTTCAGATTTTTGCTAAGAAGGGGGTCACTGTTGTGTACAGTCATGAAAAGCTAGACTTTTGGGAGAAAATTAGTTCTCCCCTAAGGGCCCCAGCTTCTTCATCCCCCCAAAGGATGGCTATACCAGGTGAACCCTTTCAACCCTTCTTAACTTGTATCATTGGTAACTTGATCCACTGGCAACTTCAGCAGTGCCTCTGGGCAGTGGAATGAACCCCCAGCTGGGGTTTGCCTTGCCCCTTGCATCCCTCAGCTCCGTCTTATCCCTTTCCTCCGCCTTTATGGGGCCAGCCCTTCCACTCGCTAAGACCTGGTTTTTAAACTCACTTTCAGATCTTTCCAGCTGCCTCTGTCTGACACATTAGCAATATCAGAGTATTGCTTCCAGCCAAACATTTGGTGGGTTTTAAATGCGTTCTCATCTTGTCGTATTGGTTACTGGCACTGTTTTTAAGCTTCTCTGTGTGGGAGGGTGGATGAGGGGGCTCACAAGCACATGTGTGTTTTTGCTCCTTTCTAAATAAGTCACCAACATTTTTTAATCATTTGCACCTCTGAGCAGACCAGCTCAGCCCTAATACTTCAAATTTTAGTCAAGGTTATAGTATTGTTGTGTTCTCAGCATTTTCTCCATCTATTTTCTATCTGCCTCAACTCTGGCCAAAGTTCAGTTCTGGCAGTAAAGTGGGGAGAATGTTTCTGCTTGAGAAGGGCCCCTGACATCCAGGCCTTCCCCTACACCCCCTCTCCTTAATCTCACCACTCTTGTTTCTTCTCTCACCCCACTTTTTCAGTGTATCAGGCATCTTTTCTGTCAAAATCTGCTTTATTGAGGTGTAATTGATACACAATAAATGGGTCTATTCAAAGTGTACAATTTGTTAAGTTTTTCCATATGTACACATCCTTGAGAACATCGTCAGGGTGAAGGTAATGAACACATCCATCACCCCCAAAAACATCTGTGCCCCTTTGTAATCTCTCTTCCCCTTGTCCCCATCTTCCCAGGCAATTTACACTCTCTGGAGCTTTGCATAAATGAAATCGTACAGTGTCTGTGTACTTTTTTTTGGTCTGACTTCTTTTAGTCAGCATAATGATTTTGAGATTTATCCATGTTGATGTGGGTTGATCCATTTTCAACGCTGCACAGTATTGCATTGTATGGATATACCACCATTTATCTATCCACTCACTACGGATGGACACATGGTGCTTTTAGCTTTTGGATATTACTAATAAACATTCTATAATTGTTTATGTAAAAGTCTTTATGTGGACATATGTATTCATTTTTCTTGGCTAAGTGGCTAGAATAATATCTAGATCATGTGGTAGGTATATATTTAACATTTAAAGACACTTTCCAATTGTTTTCCAAAGAGATTTTACTATTTTACAATCCCACTGGCGTGCAAAGAGGTTAGTTTCTTCACATTCTTGCCTACACTTGATGTGGTCAGAGTCTTTAATGGTAGCTTTTCTAATAGATGGGTAGGGGCTTCTTCTCGTGGTTTTCGTTTGCATTTCCTAATGATAAATGATGAGGAGCATATTTTCATGTGCTTATTTGCCACCTATCTTCTTTAATGAAGTATCTCTTCAAGTCGTTTTTTCTTTCTCTTTTTGGTTTTCTTATTGTTGAGTTTTGAGAGTTCATTATATATTGTGAGTTTAAGTCTCTCATCAGATATGTAATTTGCAAAGATTTTCTTCCAGTCTGTACCTGTGTCTTGCCCCTTGGCAAGAATTAGGAGTCATATTTTTCTGCATCTTTGCACAGCTGATAATACTTTTGTTGATATTTGATCACGTGCCAGATATCATGACTCTTAACCTTGTTTTGTCTTGGATATTTTTCTATTATCATGAATATTCTTGAACTTAGTTATGGGATGCAGCTAGGTTACTTGGAAATAGTTTTATCCTGTTAGGTCTTGCTTTTAAGGTTTTTAGGTGAGAATGGAGTTGTGTTTAGTATAAGGCCAATGTTTCCCACCACTGATGTAAAAACCCTTCTGAGAATTCTTTGCAACATCCCTGGCAAATGTGGGCCATGCTTCTGGTGCTTTCTCTGAGCCTCTGTGGGCCCTCCCTCCCCCTAACAGCACCTGAACATATGAACTGTGGCTACTGTGACAATCTGGGACAAAGTCCACCAGGGATTTCAAGGCATGTTCTTTACACGTGAGGCCTCACAACAGGGCTGGGCCCTTGCTAATTGGCTGCATTTGAACTATAACAACATTTAAACCCAGCAAGACAATTAAAGCTGAAAATGATCAGCTGGGATTAGAAGGATTCAAAGGGTAATTGCTATATAACAAACCACATGGCCCCAAGTAGCAGGAAGGATGGAAGGAGCTGGGATTAATTATATTGGGATACTTGTTTATTTTTATAGAGTCTTTTAAAGTCATTTGGATTTGGCCAAGTTGTGCCTTTCCCCAAAACTCTCAGCTTTGGTTAAATGCCATGGATTTCTCTGCCAAGTACAATTACTGCTGTTTTTGGAAATCAGAGAGGCGCGAAAACTTACTCACTATGTATCAGTGTGATTCATCCTTTTATTGCCTCTATGATAATGATGCCTACATTTGTATAGTGCTTGTAACGTTTTCAAAATGTTTTATATAGGTTATATCAGTTTGTCTTCACAACAGCCCGATGAGATAGTTAAGGGCTGGAGTTCCTATTTGGAGGTGATAAAACTAAGGCAGAAAGAAGTGAGCCATGCTGCACATTAACAGGAGAGCTCAGACTGGGGTCCAGAGTGTCTGCCTATCACCTGGGGTATTTATTCTATTGGACTAGGGAAAAGCATCTTGTCTGCCTGGTAGACAAGGTCTAACACTGACTTCATGACGGGGAAAAGTCATTGCTGCGGTTCAAGTGGAAGTTGAAAGTCATTAAAGAATTAGCTGTTTAAACTGAAAAAATAAAGTGGAAGATATTGATCAGATGGGAGAGGCACTTTTGGCAATGAAGTTGCTGTAATAAGGAATGATTGGGAGTCAGCAGCTTTGGGTTGATGTTCTGTCTCTTCCCCTTCATGGTTCTGTGTTTTGTCACATGACCACTCCTCTGGCCATCGTAGTTCACCTTCTGGACAATGGGTCTCACAATGACCATCCCTGGTGTTGTGGTTAAGGTCGAATGAAGCGTTGCATGTGCTAGAGCCAGACAAATGCACACACTGTGGTCACTGGCGTTTTTCTGTCCAAGGTCTCTGCATTACTTGACTGTGACAAAATAACCACAACACTGGACACCTTTGCAGGTTGTTTCTCAAAAGACTTCACTCTACATTTTAAGGTGTTTTAAGGTATGTTTTCCAATTCCAAGTTCAGCTCCCTACCTTGATGGTGACCCTTAGACTGTGAAGTGTCTGGATTCCCTGCACCTGGTATTAGAAGAAACCAGAACCTTAGTGTAACCTCTGGTAGCCTGGTTCCAGCTCCCAGACTGCCCCTGGGGGATGCCATTGCTGTCAAGAAAGTTCCTAGGCTGAGCTGAAACGGGGGAGAACAGCTAAGAGCTACCGAATCCAGACTTGGCACCAACAGCCTGGATTCAGAGCCACCTGTGAATAGATGCTGAGCTGGTTGCCAAACATTTTACTAGCATAAATAAAGCTCCATGCACACACTGCGCACCAGCTGATAGGTGTGCACACCCTCAGGTTGACTAAGTGCCGCCAAGTGGCTTGTACACTCGTTGCAAAAATGCATACTCCCATCAGAATCTACAAACATTCCGTTTCTTTATGACTCATCTGCTCTTGGTATTGTCTGACTTTTACATTTTTGCAAATCTGGTGATGTGAAATGACAAATCATTAATGTTTGAATTTGTATTTCCCAGACTGTATGTAAGGGTGGACACCTTTATATGTATTCATTGACCAATTGTGTTTTCACTGACTTTTCCTATTCTTTGCTCATTTTTTATTGGGTTGTATGTTGTTTTCCTAGGAATTCTTTATATATACACATGTATGTGTGTGTGTGTATACACATAGATGTAGATATATGATCGTATATTCTGGATTATATGTATTCTGTTGATTATATGCATTCTAAATATTTTTTTTTCCAGCCTATGATATTTTTGGAGAGTGAGAGAAAAGGGGATGAGGGGAGAGAAAGTTCTAGTGACCTTTTTTTATAAGGACACTAATCCTATCATGTGGGCCCCACCCTCCTGACTTCAACTAATCCTGATCACTTCCCAAAGGCCTCACCTCCAAATACCATCATATTGGGGCTTAGGGCTTCAACAAATGCATTTCTTTGGTGGGGGGTGTCACAAACATCCAATCTATAACAAATGTACAAGAAGGTTCCATGTCCCCAACCCCAGTGGTAACATTTAGCATAGCTATCATACACTATCAAAATCAGGATGTCAACACTGGTTTGATCTGAAGAGTTAATTCAGATTCCACCAGTTTTACTTTCCCTTCTGTGTGTGTGTGTGTGTGTGTGTGTGTGTGGGGTTCTATATAATTTTGTCACATACAAAGATTCGATTAACCACCACCACAGTTAAGGTAGAAAGCAACTCCATCATACCAGGCTCCCTCGTGCTATTAATTTCTAGCCTGTGATTGTTTTTTGCAGCATCTTAAACTCACTGCTATTCAAGACCATTTTCCATTTCTCTGGAGGACTTTAAAAGAGTGCATTTAAATTCAGAAAGTTTTAACATGTATCCAAGACACAAAACAGAATGAACACCTGGGTTTGGGGCACAGCACAGCTAGCTCTTCCTCAGCTGGGCAACCTGGAGTCCCCCATCCCTGTCCCAGCCCTGTGGGTAAAAGGCATAAACAATATTCACAGTGAGGTGCAGCAGGGGCCAGTGACGACCTAATGAGTGCTAGTTCCTATAATACAGGTTTTCTCCTTTGGCATCAAGCCCATGATCATGATGTTTTTCCACAGGAATAGGAATCACGGATGTTCTGGTCCCCTCTCACCATCTCAGCTGCTGAAGCATCTTATTTGGAAGGTTCTTTATTTCATTTTTGTCTTCCCCCTCCCCTTTGCTCTCCAGCAGGAGTGATAACTGGTGGAGACCTCTAAGCTCATTAGCTGGGGTCTCACGTCTCCCTCCCTTTGGTGTTTCACACGCTCTGGTTCCCTGCAGCTTGTGGGGGTGGAGGGTAGGGGGTGGGTAAGCTGCTGGCCTCTGCTGTCTGGCCAGTCTAGTCCTCCCAGGGTCAGCGATGATGGGCTGGGTGCCCTTTGGAGAGGAACAGCACGCTGGCAGGATAGCTCCTGATCTAAGCAGGGAGGGCTGAGCTGGGAAGAGTCCAGAGCATCCTCCTGGGGGAGCAGCTATTCTGGGAAACAAACACTCCAGGCACCTCATTAGCATAATCTCAGGAATTAATGGCTTGATTGATGCCCCATGTTTCCTGGCAGTTTTCTATAAATGATAATGTATTAAAACGAGATGGAGGAAAGAAAACATGACACAACATATATTATTTGGGTGTTTGTGGAGAGGCTGACATACAAACACACACAATTTATCAACAGTCATTTTTTGCACGGTGTTCTGAGCCCCAAGCCTCCAAGATGTGAAATTAATTTCATAGCAGGTGATTCTAGACTATTTCACATGGGCCATCTGTCGCTTCTGCATCTACCTTTCCGCTGTTACAATAATTAATCATTCCAGGCACTGGTTTGGCCCCAGAAAGCCCATTCTGGCTTAGAGAGCTGTAAGACTGAATAGCACTGGAGGATTTATTTGGAAGTGGTGTGTTTCTATGAAGCAGGTGTGTTTAAATATTTTTCTTACTCTCTTTTATCTGCCCATACCAGTAGCTCAAAAGCTGGAGGCTGCGTCAGAGAGTGTTAGATTGTTGTTGCTAAAACTGTTCATATTCTTCCTTTGCAGTTGAAGAAACCAAGTTCAGAGAGGTTACTTGAATTGCCCAGGGTCACACAGCTAAATTGAAAGAGTCGGGACCAGAACCCAGGCCTCTCAACTTTTCATGCCTTAGTCTGAAGTGAATCTTCTACAGAAGGAAAGGGATCTCACCAAAACTAAGAAGAAGAAAGCCGTAGGAGTCCTCAGGGAAGCTCAATGTAGGGCATTTGGGACACATTCAAATTACATGCTACAAGTCAATGGTTTAATCATTCCAGAAATCAAAATAGCACCATGCTGTAGGGCAGAATTAATATTAGAGGAAATCAAGTCTTTGAGAAAATGTTAGTCACAGTGGGAGAGATAAAACACTGGGCCATTTCCTTGACTGAGATGCATTCACCTACTGACATTTATTGATTTATTTGGTTAATGACACAAATATTTACTGATTGACAATTGATGCTAGGCACAGGGATAAGTGCCAGAGATACAATGGTGAAATCTCTGCCCTCACAGAACTGATGCTTTAGTAGAGGGACATAAAATGGAAAATGTGACAAACAAATGGAAACTAGGATAAGTGCTCCAAAAAGAAACTAGTAAGGGACAGAGAGAGAGAGAAGGACGGGTGGCATTTTTCCTTGTGTGTGTGTGGGATCCTTTTAGATGGGATGATCACAGGAGGTCCCTTGGAGGAACTGCCTTTGAAATTGGACCCTGAAGGAGGGGAGCTGAGCAGATGACAAGCAGGAAGTGTCCCAGCCAGTGGGGACTGCAATCACTACGGCTCTGGGCTGAGACAGAAAAGCAAAAGGGGAGTCAGGGGTGGGGAGACTGGTAAGAAAGGGGTTTGAGAGGCAAGTAGGAGGCAGATTGTTCAAGGCCTTCCCTATGAGTCATGCTGAAGAGTCTGGATTTAACTCAAGGGAAGCCACTGGAGGGGTTTAACACAGGAATGACAGAGTCTGATGTGCATTTATTATTCCCATTTTACAGATGAGAAAACTGAGGGTCAGAGAAACAATGGCATTTACTGAAGGTAGGGTAGCTGGACTACTAACTCTGTTCTCTTTGACTCTGGAGACCAGGCTGTATGCCAGAGGTTGGCAAACTAGGTCCTGTGGGCCAAGTCCAGCCTACTGTCTGTTTGTTGTAAATAAAGTTTTATTTGTGCACAGCCATGTTCATTTGTTTACATATTGTCAATGGCTCCTTTCCACTACTTGAGCAGAACAGAGTCGTTGTGACAGATACCATATGGTCTGCAAAGAGTAAACTATTCATGGTCTAGTCCTCTAGAGAGAAGGTTTCCTGAGCCCTGCATTAGTCTGTCACCTCAGCAGGGAGAGGTCCCATCTACTTGGCTCCTGGTGTTTCCCCAAAGTAACACAGTGACTGGGTTAGTCAGGGTCCAACGGAGAAGGGGAGATGAATGCACAGAGGTTGGGTGGACAGGGTCAGCACGAGATCAGAAACACTGGTGGGTGAGCACAGGCTCTGCTTTGATGCAGCAGGTGGACCAGTTGGACCAGAGAGAGAGAGGAGAAGGATGTCAGGTTAGAGAGATCCCTCAGGATCAATTGAGAAGAGCCTTGAATGCTACCATCACTAAGTGCTGAGACCTTTAAGTGGCTGAGTTAACCATCACAGAGGCTCTGGGAGAGACCTGCTTTTCTACAATGGAGATTATAATTGGTTATTGATGTCCTATTTGTATGCTAATGCTGTTCAATAAAGTAGCTAAACCATAATTAACGCTCCAGCTTCCTCTAAAAAAAAGCCTACTGAAAGGTCAATGGATTTCATATAATAAATTATTAAATAATGGGAAACAGAGGAAGTTAAGTTTCTGAGCTACCACGTTTTCAGGTTTTATTAACTGTCATTTATTAAAAGCGCCAACAATGTTTACATTTTCCTTTTGTCCTTTTCCTGCCAGCTTCAGGCATATTGGGGTTGGAGTGAACGTAAAGTCAAAAAATATATTGATTTCATCTGTTTGGAAATAGGACAGCGTTACATCTGTGGTCTGACTTCTCGTCTTTGTGTCCATGTTAAGTCAAATAGCATGGCAGCACATTGGCAGAGCTAATGCTGTATGCAAACCAGGGAGGATAACACTCTGATGCCAATAACACTATTTGGTAATAGTGAAAATATACTAGGATCCTTTGTGGATAAAATTCTTACTCGTATCCTGCAAATTCTGCCACAGAGAAGAGCTAACTTGTAAGGAACAGGCATGGCAAAAGGACACCTATGAACTTGGGCTCTGGGGTCAGACTGCCTGGACTGGAATTCCAGCTTTACCTCTTAGTAGTTGTGGAACTTGGACTTATGGTAGTACTTCTGTGCCTTATTTCACTCAACTAGAAAAGAGGGACATGAATGATGCTTACTGCATAGAGTTGTGATGACTAAGAAAATGCCCATGCAGTGCCTGGCACACACACAGTATTTAATAAGCACTAAGCATTATTATAACTCTGTAAGGTTTAAAATGCCAAGGTCAATGACCCATAATGAGGCCAAATGAATTGGTATATCTGTTGGCTTTAAATTTTGTCTTCAAACATCAGTCAATTCATTGGTAGATTACTTAGCCCTATATTGTGTGTTTTGGAAAGATGCTAAAAGAATATAAGCTGAGGTCATCCTGGTTGTCAAAAAATTTGCCATTCTGGGTGAGGGGTCAATGCAAAGATAACACAAGGTACTATTTAATAGAATTCATGTGTTTATTTATTAGACACTACTCTGTATCAGGCAGTAGGTTAAATTCTCGTGACGCAGAAATGAATAAGAAGATTGCTCAGTCTAGTGGGGCATGTAGACAAGAATTTCAATAAGGGGTGGTAGACTCAATATTAGAGCTGTTTACCCAAGAAGGGAATGAGAACCTCAGCTTTATATTTTAGTTGTGGTTTTGCTAATGATAGAACTTCAGCAAATTTCTGACCCAATTTCCTTATTTTATATTTGAGCTTGAGACATAAAAGATATTGGTCACACACAAGGACTCACTCCTTAAGAAGACATGGTATGTACATGGAATCATTGTTCAAGAAATAAGTGACTGATGATCAACTCCCTCCAAAATACATTTAAGTGATGAAGTCATTTAGGCATGTTAAAATCATACATAATCCCAGCATCTTAACCTCTCAACTCTGACTCTATGAATTTTTCTTCCTGTTTCCTTTTTTTTTTCCCGCCAGGTTTTCAAGTGCAGTTTTAACTGTAATTCCAATCAAATTACACACATACTGATTTTTTTAGGGCCACAGAATCATCTATTAAACCTAATCTCAAGTCACAAGGCACTCTCATCTTTATTACATGCTCACAGGTCTTTGTGCCCTTGTGTTTTATTTTTAAGTTCAGCATTGCATAAGCATTTGAGTTTGCTGCTTAGTTTTAATAAATATTAGTTGTATCACTGATGTTGTTTGAACGTAAGAGTTGTCTAGCTTTTACATTCTGTCAGATGCTTTACATTCTGACTTATTGCCAACCTTGTAAGTTTTCCCAAGAGGGAAGGAACTGGGGAACAGGCAGAGTCCAAGTGGGCAAAGCCTCCAATGGCACTGAGCACTTCTCTTGGCCTTGACCATGAAAAGAACATGTCAGAGAAGTGATGCTGAGACAGCTGTGGCTGGCTGACTCAACCGACCTTTCAACCACTTTGGATATTGCCTGTCTGTATTATCTGTAGTGGCACAGATAAAATTTTAGCCATCCTATTAGAATTATTATTTTAAAAGTTAATAGACTTTATTTTTAAGAGCAATTTTAGATCTACAGAGCAATTGAAAAGAAAGCAGAATGTTCCTTATACCTCCCTTCTCCCGTCCACATTTTTTCTATTATTAACATCTTACATTAACATGGTATATTTGTTATAGCTGATGAATAAATATTGATATATTATTATTAGCTGAAGTCCATAGTTTACATTAGGGTTCATTCTTAGTGTTGTATGTTCTATGGTCTTGACAAATTTATAATGACTTGTGTCTTCCATTAGAATATCACACAGAGTGGTTTCACTGCTCCAGAATTCCTCTGTGTTCCACCTAATCATCCCTTCTTCCTTCCTTCCCCTCAAGCCCATGGATCTTTCACTGTCTCCATAATTTGCCTTTTCCAGAATGTCATATAGCTGGAATCGTACAGTCTCTAGCCTTTTCAGATTGACTTCTTTCACTTAGCAATATGGATTTGTTTTCTTTATGTATTTTCAAGGCTTGATAGCCTGTTCATTTTTATCACTGAATAATATTTCATTATATGGATGTGCCAAAGTTTATTTATTCATTATTGACTGAAGGACATCTTAGTTGCTCCAAGGTTGGTCAATTATGAATAATGCTACTATAAATATTTGCAGGTTTTTGCGTGGATTAAGTTTTTAACTCTCTTGGATAAATAGTAAAGAGAACAATTGCTGGATTGTATATTTAAGAAGTCTAGATCCACTTTTCTTTTTAAGAGTTCTCTACAAACTTTTACTAGAAGCACCCTACCTGAAACATTTCAATGCGGGCAAGAGGGCGAGTGTATAGAGGTGAATATATCAATGCCTACTGCTTTGAAACAGGAAATGAGGCAAATATTTTGGCATATGAATTCCATAAGCACGTTCCAGATCTAAATATTTCAGAACACACTGTTTTGAAGTAGGTCACATTAGGAAACTTTGTCCATTCTGCCATCCTACAAGTTAAAAAAGTTTCTGTGCAGATAAGGGGCACTATTTAC
>VMDR010030267.1:0-12443 GCA_007922815.1 Macrotus californicus
CTTGGAATCCTGTGCCCAGAGTCAAGCAAATGAGATGATATGAAAGCAATATGACACCAACAATTGAAAACTGAGAGAAAACGTATCATCCTTGACTTACAGGACATTTAACAAAATTAAAGACAATGAAATTTGTAAGTAAAAAAAAAGAAAAATGGAACGGAAAAATTAAGTTTTTCATATCTATTAGTCTAATATTTCGCTTTATATTTTTATAGACGTGAAAAATTCTGAAAAGAAACAAGCTATTAAAAACCAACTATTTATTCTGCCCCCAAACCAGCCAAATTCAGAATTCATGCTAGAATTTTAAGTCTATTTGGATCTCAATTATAATTCTCACTATCAACAGAGGAAATTTCATGGCATTTTAGGGAACACTTTGGGTCTGACTCTAATTTTTCAAGTTTTGAGTTGAATCACACTGCCCACCCTTTGGATAAGCAAAGGGAGTTCAACCAGACCCAACAGATAAACGAGGACTGTAGAAAGCACTCAGTGATCTGGAGTTGTCACAACATTCCAAGAGTGGCTGGTATGTGGAAGAGCTACACAACCGCAGGAACAAGAAATCAGAAAGTGTTTGACAGTAGCACACCTTAAAAGAGCAGCCAGAAAGATACATCGGGGGAATATTCCAGAATGGTTGATGGGGATGGTATATAGTGCTCTTCTGCCCAGCACTACATACTCTGCCCTCCCAAAAGCCCTGTGAATCAGATGCCGGTATTCAATTCATCCTACACATGAGGTAGAAAGGCAAATAACTAACCAAAGGTCATCAAGCTATTAAGTGGATGACCCAGGATTTGAACCCAAGACATATGGCTTCAGCACCCACAATCTTTGTCTATGTGCTAAGGCCCCTTCTTTTAGTGAGTAGGGTGCCAGGAACTTGAAGATCCCTAATTCCTTCCTGCCTCACCAAAGTCCTATTGAAAGATCATGTTTCCTTGCTTTGAACTTGTCAAAGGAAATAAAATGTGCTGTGTATCTCTTTCTAATAAAAGGAGGAAAGATCCTTGGAAGGGAAATGTAACATAAAATGGTTTGGCTGAAGAGAAGCTGTCCCTTCATTTCATTTTGCTGTTACTGAGAATTTGACAAAACTATTAAAGATTTCAATGTGCATTCCATACATTTTCATTCATTTGAAAGTCTTAGCTAGCATCCGCTCTCCCCAGCCTCACCTCAGGTTGTTCGAGCTCTGAAAGTACACGGAAAATACACAAGTAACTGTAGAATAGTCTGCAGTTCTACAGAGTGATCCAAGCCCGCTTGAAATAATATCAAAGGCAAGAGCAAGTATGTGTGGATGTGTCTATAATCCCATCTTCTGACACATTACATTTGGGTGAAGATTATTAAACCACAGACAGGTCATTCAAACTGGGTTATATTCCCCAAGTAAGTTTATATGTTGGATTTGACAAAATAAAGAAAAAACCATCCCACAGAGATATGTAAGGTGATAAGCACCTAGGTCAACAGAGCCTGAGGCCTGGTTATGATGGACCCACCCATTATGCAGGCACAGACAAGTGAGATTCTAAGATCCCATGTCCCCATCTCTCCACCTGGAATACAGAGGCCAGCCAACCCCCTTCTCCCACAGCACAATGCAGGGATGCCCTGAGGAGGTGTGAGGACCTCTGAAGAGGTGACACGAGGCCTGGAAAACACAGACTCTGGGACCTGGTGCGCTCTGGGTTTTTACACTGGTCAGAAGGCAGCCTATCTGCTCTCTCAGAGAATGTCACTCTTCCTTGTCCCCAAATGGTCTTACAATCCCCCCTGCTGTCTTCTCACTAGAGGATCCAGCCCTTTACAATTTCCCTAAATGGTCCCAGGGCTGACAGTAATGTCAGTGTTAAAGAGAGAAGCCAAACATGTCTCCTGAAGCCATCCCATGAGCTGTGGGAAAACACTGGGCTTTAAATTTAGTATTTTCTAGGACAGTCACACTCTAAAGGGGCTCTAACATCCCTGAAATAAGTAATGGTAACAGTTACCCTCTCATTTCCTGAGGCCTAGAGATCTGATTAGGCTGGAAAATTAAGAGAAGTTGCTTTCTCTTCTTTGTTTTTCCAAATAGGATAACTTTTTCCCCCCATACCCATCTATACATACTCTCACTCAAGGCCAACTGATTTAATGGATTGTGATGATGGATCATTAGGTCTCTTAATTATTTCCTTAGGATTACTGTAGCTGTGCAAATCGAGCCACAAACATTCAAATAGCAGTGATAAAATATTTAATTGCTCTTTAATTTAGAAAGGATTTCTAGTTATGAGAACATCTCTGTCCCAGCGTATTCATGATTTCTCTTTGCATATTCAGGGACCTTATCAGTCTATTTATACCCATTCTGATTGGTTTATTTCTACGGTGTTTTGACAGATGTCATTCGTACTTGGTTAGATTTGTGTCCATATTAATACAAAAACCAGGTGAGTCAGCCAACGCATAATTCTTAATTCCCCAATTTTAATGGAGTCAATGAAAAAGTGAATGCAGCAAGCCCACACGTGGTCTACAGAATTCAGACTTTCACCTTTCCTAACAATCTGGCCCTGGGTGTTTCCAAAACACTTGATCCCTAGGCCATCTCTGTCAATCCCTGCTCCCCCTTTAAATAATGATGTGTCTCAGGAGAAACCCTCAGCATTAGAAATAGCTTCAATACTGCCACTACATCAGTAATAAAATTATTATTGCACAGTTTTCCTTTTTGGACAGCATTACCTGGCCCCACGACAGTGAAGCCATCAACACGGTGCACTTCCACTCTTCCTCACTGACAGGAACATTTGCTCTTCTAATTCTCTTCGGGCACATCCCATGTCATACCCTAATGGGGTCCCACACTTGATGTACCCAAATCACCACACATGATCTCCCTCGGTGTCTCCCAACTTGCTTCTCCCAGTTTTGTTCGTGTCACGACCCGCACAGTTGCTCAGGTGAAAAATACACGAGCCACCATTGATTTCCCTCACTGTCCACATCCAATCCACCAGGAAATCCTGTTGGATGTAACAAACACACACACACACACACCATCCCAGATCCATCCACGTCTCCGTAAGAATCTCTTGCCTAAACTATGATAGCAATTTTCTAACTGGTGTTCTTCCTCCAATCTCACTCCATTATAACCTTTTCTTTGTATCTCAACCAAACATAACTATTTAATATGAGAATCAGATTATGTTTAATAACTCTGATGGCTTACTGTTGTAATTAAAATAAAACCTGGAGTTTTCAGCCTTGCTCACAACAGCTCACGAGATTTTGAGCCCCTTTCACTGATCACATCCATTCCTCTGCCCACAACCATTGCGATTGAACACCTCTGAACAGCTTTTCCTTGCTTTAGCCTACCAAGGTCATTCCCTCTCCTGGACCTTCGGATCTGCTGGTTTCTCTTCCCAAAAATCTCACTGCCCCCATCTCTGCCTGACTCCACACATTCAGATGTGAGCTCCAATGTCACTGAAAGTGGAGCTTTTCTAAACAGCTCTCCTACAGGGACCATTCAGACACTCTCTATTGTATCACTGCACTTGACTTCTCAGCAGCGCACTTACCACTTTCTAGTACTTTCCTTAACCATTGACAGATGACATGTTCGTCTCCAACTACAATGAAACTACTAAGAGAATAAAGTTCTTTTCCTTGGCTCACCAATTTCCTTCCTGCACTTAGAAATCAGATTGCCACACATCCTAATTAAGTATGAATTGAAAGAAGGAATGAATGTGAGAGTTTAGAGAGGCACAATGACTTTGCCTTTGGAAACTTTCTGAACAGGTAACCACCTCAAGGTGAAAACCTCATCACATTTGCTATTAGGTGAGCCGCGTTTTAAGATCTCAAGATGTGCGTAAACTTTGGGCAAATGACTTTGCATTTCTGAAACTCATCCTGCAAATCTATGCGATTGGAATAATGACCCCTGTGCTTCTTGTTTCATAAGATTATTGTGAGACAGAAGAGGTGAATGTGGACACGGTCTGTGAACTGCAGGCAGAGTAGTAAGTCAAGGAGGAGTAGCCGCACCTGGAGTCTTTGGTCTCCATCAGACATTGAGAGTTCATTTTTGTCAAGTGTGCAACTGCTGACCCATCACGTGGGTGTGGCTTAACCAGGGTGGTAGGCATCCCCACCTGACCCCGAAGAACTTTGCGTCTGGCAACAATCCAGAGAATAAATCCTTTGCACAGTAATACACACAGAGAACACTCATTAGTTATCCTCTCCATCACCTCCTCACAGCAGCCTGTATTGAAGACATTCAGATAGCTCCAAGGATGACAGTCTGCTTACATTTTACTTTCAATAGGATACGTGGCACCTAACTATCACTGGAGAAACAACCACAAAACTATTCTCAGGGGAAAAAGTGAAGCTCACCACATCTGGCAAACAAACTATATAGACTGATTTCATATATATATATATACACACACACACACACACACGCACACACACACACTTCATAGTTATATATGATTTTTTCATATCAAATTAAATTTCACTGAAAGTAAATAAAATGAAATAAATGCTTCTGCATCATACCTGAAAATGCCCATCAAAATTGTTCCAGCACACAATGTGTGGTTTTATTAAGGACTAAGACCGTATAGCTCTAAATAATTGATTACAATTTCTCCTCACAACAGATGAGGTCAACGGATAATTTTTAGAATAAATGAAGCCCCCTAACTGCCTCCCACCACCATGTCAGTCACAAGGCATCACCACTGATTCAGAACCCAGGCAGCAGAACTGCTGGCAGAGCACCCAGGTGGCGGGCACGGCTGCCAGATGTTTCACAGGGGCAGCATCAAGGGCATCAGTGGATGTTTCAGAAAGGCTCAGGAATGAGTCATAAAAGAAGAAACAGTCAGATAGCTCTGTACACAGCAACGATGGCCACAGGAGGTGAAGAGAAGTCCCGCAAAAGGTCAGGGTGGGTCAGGGTGCTATCAGTGCACCCCACGACCAACTGCCAACACCCCAAGGTTTGTACCTGCCTAAAACTCACTGAGACTGAACACTGAAAACTTGCTCAGAAGGAGCACCGGGGAGAAGAGCTGTCAAATGTCATGCTGCTAAAATAAAAGGGAAATGCTCAGACTGACTTCCTCGAAAAGAATCTCTAAAAAAGTTACCAGTCTTACCCACTTCCCTTCAAATAGGTTCTCAAAATGCTAGTTTGAGTCTGACTTCTACATTCATTTTACTTCTTAAATTAGCAGGCTCAGTGAGCCAAAATTTAATAACCCAATAAAAACCCTGACTATTAGATTAGAAAATGTATTGACTAAACTTAGTCTCAGGGATGGTGTTACGTCACCTAACAGAGACAGACAGCCACGCAGACATGCTGCTCATCAAGGGGGAGGGGAGAGACAGCAGGTTTGTCTGCCAGTCTGTCTTCTCCACTTTCGGGATCAAAGGCCAAGTCATTGATATCATCAGGTCCCTCTCTCCTTATTTGTAAAAGACACTGAGAACCCTGGTCCCACCACCCTGGGGTCTACCTGAGCATAAGGAGAACTGGGCTGAATACTGTCTATTGATTTAGTTGAATCTTTTCATTTCCCTCTTCCTCATCATTCCTGGACAGCATTGTGCTAAGTGAAATAGGCCAGTCAGAGAGATAGGCACCATATGATTTTACTCATCTGGGGAGCCAAATGAACAAAACAAACAAACAAAATAGAAACAGACTCACAGATACAGAACAGTCTGACAGCTGGCAGAGGGAAAGAAGTTTGGGGGACTGGGTCAAAAAGATGAAGGGATTAAGCAAAAAAGGGGGTTGAGGGATGCAGAAGAGGGTAAAGGGGGTATAAATGATAATTGATGGAGACTTGACTCGGGGTGATGAACACACAATAAAATATACAGATGATGTATTACAGAATTGTACTCTGGAAACCTGTATAACTTTAATAACCCATGTCACCCCAATAAATTCAATAAAAAAGTAAAAAACAAAACAATAGGACTAGAGTGTAGGCAGGTCATTTGCCCCCACCCCCTCCCTACCTGGAGGGGAGGTGTGGGTTGTTCTTTCTGATTCAAGTGCACTTTTTTCCCTTGACTGTGATTATGCTGTATATATCATTTCATATCCTCTATTCTGGTTTATATTATCACATAATATCCTGATGCTACACAAACTTCATAAGTATCTTGATCACGAGAGAGCGGCCGTGTTCATCGTTTTCTTCGGGCTCATCAATCTTCTGCACAGCATGAACTTGGCACGGAGAGGCCACCCAGGAAGCACTGTTTAGCTGATCTCAGCTAATGGCCAAATTGTTGTTCACTTCAGAGCTATGTCATCATTTCTGTAACTCTCCCCTAGACAAACCAGTTATTTCTGGTTCCTGGTTTCTATTGTAAATTCTGCACATACGTAAATGTATATCCCTCATTGTTTAATGGAAATAATAAACAGCAACGATCTCAAAGGGTTATGAAAAGTACTAAGAAGAATTTATCAGTGTATTTAATCAGAGCCTGCACATGGTAAACCTGCAAAGTTACCTATTTAATGCTTTTAATTATTTAAAGAAAAACCCTTTTTAATCCCATTCTAATTCTTTAGGTACCTGTTTTTAACTTGGAAATAGAGTAGTTTTCACTTACCCTTGGGGACATGTCCCACTCCTTTTAGGACCCTCAGTGGATGACTACAACCTATGTATATCCATACATACCTATGATGGCATTTAATTTATAAATTAGGCACAGTAAGAGATGAACAATAACTAATAATAAAGAGAACAATGATCACAATACATGGTGATAAAAGTATATGAATATAGTCTCGCTCTCTCTCAAACTATCTTATTGTCTTGTATTCACCCTTCTCTGGAGGTGGGAGATGAGACAGGAATGACACGAGGAGGGGAAGTGAGGTGAACGACACAGGCACCGTGACAGAGAGCTTAGCTGCTGTAAGGGTTACCTGACACCGCTGCACTAGGACAGTACCTCAGCAACCGAGATGCTACCAAGTGGCAGGTAGCGTACACAGGGAGGGGCGGGCAAAAGTGGGTTTACAGTTATGAGTATGTGAGACACAAAGTTCACTCTTGTATTGTTATTTTTTAATTATTGTATTATTTTTCAGACAAACAATTGTAAATCTATTTTGCCCACCCCTGAAGAGCATGCAGACTAGGGCAAAGGTATGGGTCACGTCCCAGGCAGGATGGAGTGGGAATGGGAGAGATTTGATGGCACAACTCAAAACAGCATGCAATTTTAAAATCTTTGAGTTGTTAGCTTTAGAATTTTGTTTAATATTTTCTGACCAGGGTTGACCTCAGGCCACAATGCATGGTAAGTGAAACCGCAGATAAGGGGGACCTCCTGTGTAGCTACAATGGAAGCGAGAAATGCAAGTAGCTACTAGGTAAACATTTGCTTGTAATACTCTTAAAGGGTTCACAGTACTAAATATTCCCACACATGTTGACGAGACATTGTTATTTGCTTTGGGGGAGATTTGAAAATAAAATTTCAAATAAATGCCTAAGGAATCCCAAATGATTTGAGAAGCTAAATCCATTCAATCAGTAGGAAAAAGAAAAGATGCATATGTCTGACAAAAATAAAATCTGTTCAGAATATTAAGTTGCTTACTGCAATATCAGGAGAAAGCTAGAGCAAACATAAAGAAATGTGCATGAAGGAATCATTGAAAAGTTCTTATCAATGTGTGATGCAGTGAAAAATATATCCTTAGTCTTTGTATCCATTCAGTTGGGAAGAGAGCTCTGAAACCCCTGGAATTCGCTGTTATTCACAACACGCTCCTTTCAGCCACACTTGAGTTTATGCCGAGGAGGTGATTTCTTGGTGGACCCCAAGGATAGCTTCAGGTTGAGGTCTGGTTTCCAGGGAAAGCAACCATGAAAGGCAGTGTGTTGGCACTTACCCCACCCCGGGGCCTCCAGAAGGGAAAGAAGGGTTCAATCATCAATAGCCAATAATTTGATTAATTATGCTGATGTAATAAAACACTTGTAACAATACCTAAATTGGGTTCAGAGAGCTTCCACATGGGTGAACACACGGAGGTGCTGGGTGCCCCAGAAGAAAGCATGGGTGCTCTGCCAGGCACTCCCCTCCCCATCATCTTGTCCTGTGTATCTCTGACGTTTGGGTGTCCCTGAGCTGCATCCGTTACAATAAACTGGTAAATGTAAGTAAGGTGTGTCCTCGAGTTTCGTGAGCCATTCTAGAACCATTCTTATACCTACGGGGGGGAGGGGAGACCCCAGGTGTACAGACAGTAAGTCGGAAGTACAGGTGACGGTCCGGATTTGTGACTGTTGTCTGAAGTGGGAATCAGCCTTACGGGACTGATTCCTTAACCTGTGAGGTCCGAGTGACTACAGATGGTGTCAGAACTGAACAGAGCAGGACAGTTGGTCGGTGTGCAGAGTCAGATGATGGACCGGTGTGGGGAAACACCCTCATTTGATGTCAGAAGTGTTGTGATAGAAACAGATTAGATAATGAAAGGAATAAAACTGCCCCCGGCTTTTTTACTCTGTCCCCCAAATTCCCGGGTGTCATCAGAACACTTACAGCCTGCCCTTTAACCTTCATCTATGACTTAAGTTTAGGTTCTTGCAAAAGAAGAGATCATGGTGTTTAATGCCTGTGACCTATCTTCCTAATTCCCCTGCAGAGATTGATGAGAAGAGAATTTAGCTTGTAATTCTATTTTTTGTTGTTGTCTTTAAGCTTATTTTAGGATTGGAAACTCTGGAATGGTGGCGAAGTGCCTAGTTTCTTTTTAGGAAATACAGGCCTGCAATGAAAGATGTAAACAAATTCAAATTCAAGTCTATTTGGGGGGCATTATGTTGTAAGATTGGAAGAAAATAAAACATACCATTAAAATAGATCACTTTACTTTTAGTTTAGGTTATTACTTCCTGTTTAAGTCTACTGCACATATGCCCAACACGTTTCCCTAAGCCAAGACGAAGGGGCCTTGTACAGTGGAAATAAAGAACAGAGCAGTGAAGGAAGAGAGCCAGCGAGGAGAGGGAAACGCAGGCCTCAGAAGGCAAGAGGGTGGCAATGGTAAAGAAAGCACTGAAGCACTCAACCTCCAAGTCCACGCTTTGTTTCAAAAATGTTCGAAGCAACTCCCAGAAGAATCTCCTAAGTACTTAAAATTCAAATAATATGGTCATACATTCAGGGAATCATTTTATAGGGAAATGAAGGCAAAGTTGACACCAAATGAGTCACTTGGGTAGAAAATACCCTACAGTTCTCAGCTCTGAATTTCCTGGCTGGGGTGAGTGTGGCATCCTCACAGTTACACCTCCCAGGAAATGTGTGGGTCTTGTCCCCAGTTCCCTCAGTGGACCTAGAGACTGAGAATGGAACCACAAACAGGAAGCCCATGTCCAGTTTAAAAATTTTGTATGTCCTATATGAGGAAAAGAAATCCAGCTTCCTCTCAATAATGACTATAGCTCTTTAATGAGAGGTGTAACACTTGTCACTATCTCAGTCACCTGCTGTATTCAGGTTGGGGAGTGCAGTGAGAGAGGATGATGTGGGGCCCAGAATCCTCTACCTCCTAAGCAATTTCTTTTTATCCCTTCTTCTGAGTTCCAAAAAGTTGGCTGAGAGTTGTCTTGGATTAGAAATTCCTTCTAATCTTACTCTGGGGATTCTTTCTTATAAGGTACAGACATTTTCGTATTCTGGGACGGAACAAGAACTGAGTAACTGAAACAATGAGCAAGCGGTCTGCTGTGGTTACAAATGAGTACATTTTTTCTGTGCTTTCTTCCTCTGACATGGTGGGGTCAGGCCTCCAATTCAGGCCCACTATTAGGGCTGCCTGGATATCTGGGGGAAACTCGAAGGGTCTCACATGGCCTAACGGCACATTCCCTTCCCAGCTCTGGGCTCTGTTCCCATGAATAAGTCCCTGAGCCAAAGAACCTTGCTGGGCCAAAGGACCTGTAGTGTTCCAACTCATCGCTGAGTG
Organism: Macrotus californicus; assembly: GCA_007922815.1. Lineage (NCBI taxonomy): Eukaryota > Metazoa > Chordata > Mammalia > Chiroptera > Phyllostomidae > Macrotus > Macrotus californicus. Next base: position 10,052 of record VMDR010030267.1, read on the forward strand.
CTGGCTTCAGTTCTCTGCCAGCCCGTGCAGTTATGCAGACTGGTCAGTTCCATCTTCCCTCGGGAGCCAAAGGGCACCCCACCCTCTTAATACTAACACAGCCTGCCTCCCACAGGCCTGCTTGTTCCCTCTGTCCCCCATGTGGCCATGCTGTGTGCAGTGTCCTCCTTCCCTGGCTGGGCTGTGAGTATATGTGACAAATTGCTGTGGTCTCACCTGCTCAGTGTCGAATGTCCTGTGTGCAATCATCCCCATTACCTTACATCAGAAGATCCTTTCTGTCACCACTGGGTTAGCAGAAAACAATTAATACAGGCATTACCTTCTGGGTTATGCTAAACCAAGTTCAAGGGAGCGGCCCCCTTTACTCCCTTTTAGGCCATCAGAGGACTGGTTTCTACCCACACTGAATGTCTGGGCCCCAAACAGAGGAGCAGCGAGCACTAGCCAGCTCCCCACCACGTGCTTGAAGGGAATGTCAGGCACTCAGCTGGCACACCCTGTTTTCATGTTGAGGGCCTGGCATTTGAAAAATGCTGGACGGAAAAGGGCAGTGTTTTGCGGAGGAAGACCAAAGACGAATTGCTAAAGTTTTAACATTCCTTGCCCCATGGCACCCCTTCCTTCTCAGCCTCTCCCACATTTTCTCCCTCCATCACAAAAAATGCCCATTTATCTCACATTTCCCAACCTGTTTGTGAACAAAGGGTATCAGTGTGCAACTCCACATTCTGTGCACTCCAAATGGCGCTGGCTCTGTCTGCCCTGAGGGCATTTTAGGATAACTGGGATTTTAGGTACAAGTCTCTGAATGCAGGTTGATGATTCCAAAGAAAGAACAGTCTCATCCAGTTTGTGTTTTGTTTTGATGTCTCAGACAATGTGAGATGTCCGAGTTACCCCGGGCACATTTCAAAGCACTAGAGGGTTTTTATACTTTCTAGGTATCCTATAAATAGAATCTGTTGGCATCCCTCTACTTGTAAACAATATTAATAAAGAGTAAGAACAGTAATACATGATTTGGAGGGGTAGCCCGTTATTTGTGACAATTACTAGAGGACTATGGTTCCAGAAACGATGATGTCACATTTACAAAGTCTCTGTCAACACAATGATGTAATGCTTGGCTGAAGAAACCATTGTTTCTTTGGTGTAATTTTAAGCTACACTGGAAACTTTTATCGGGTCACTTATGACAGTCCTAGAAAACAATATTTTATCTTTAAAACAAAACAACTTCTTCCACCCATAAGAAAGAGTGTAGGAAGATGACAGCAATGAAATGATTGCAACTGTTCTCTTTTGATGGGAAGAAGCATATATGGTGAATCTCCTTATTTCTTCTAGACTAATGACAAGAATTTGATCCAGCCCAAAATGCCCCCAAACTCTAGCCTTGTTCTGGAAAGACCATGTGTATCTCATCTTTGTAGTCCCTGTTCAGAGTCTGTGTTTGAAATTTTCCATAATAATAGTAACCTGGAAGTTTTGCCACCTTCTGCGCATCTGAACAATAACTTCAAACACCTATTACCAAGTACCTGACTGAGTATAGAGTGAAAGAGAGAGACTTTGATTATGAGCCCTTAATTCTCAGAAAATGCCTTAAAATTCCTGTTAAAACAGTTTAGGAGCCCACAGAGTAGGAGTCTGAGGTTCAGGTGGAGGGCAGACACCTCAGGGAGCTCTACCCAGCTACAAGATGGCCAAATCGAGGTGGGACACTAGGTTACTTACTCCAAACACTAGGGCATGCCCACACTCTCTGTGCCCACACCACAAACAGTAGGATGAAGGTTTCACATGGCTGTCTAATTCAGAAAAAAAATAAGTTCTCATTTCATATACACTAAGAAGAGGTTGAGTAAAAGAACCCACCCCTGGCTGGTGTAGCTCAGTGGACTGAGTGCCCGCCTGCGAACCAAAGGGTCGCTGGTTTGATTCCCAGTCAGGGCACATGCCTGGGTTGTGGGCCAGGTCCCCAGTTGGGGGCACATGAGAGGCAACCACACATCGATGTTTCTCTCCCTTTCTTTCTCCTTCCCTTCCCTTCCCTCTAAAAGTAAATAAATAAAATCTTTTAAAAAATAAACAAACCTTTAAAAAAAATCCGGACATATGTCATCAGGTCTTCAATTTGGAGAGAGCCATGTGACATCACATCTGACCTAAACCCTTTCTGCTTTCCCTTCCATATCATACTGCCAAGCTGTTGTCCAGTCTGCTTGGGAAATCCAATTGGTTAAAAACATTAATTTCTTGTGAAAGTCTATTGAAACTTTGACCCACTGGACTTTATTATAAACTTTTTCATAAACTGAACTGACATCTACCACCCTACGTAAATTCTGAAACTTCTTCCACATTATTGTGCCTTTTGTTTGTCAAT
>VMDR010030268.1:0-12443 GCA_007922815.1 Macrotus californicus
GGGAGTCCAGAAATAAATCCTTATATTTATATTCAACTGATTTTCTATGAGTATGCCAAGATAATGCAAATAGGCAAGAGGAATCTTTTTAGAGTTAATGCAAACACTCTAAAATTATGAGGATGGTTGAACAACTCTGTAACATTACTAAAAATCACTGAATTGTACACTTCAAGTGTTGGTGAGTATTTTGGTATGAATATTTTCCTCAATAGCCATGTTTAATAATCAACTGAATAACTTAAACAAATCCTTAAAAATGCAGTTTTAAAATGCATAATCTTAGCTTCTCTCCATTTATTAAAAATTTTCAAAAATTATCTTGGTAGAATTCTGTTTATATTTGAATGAATATTTTGTCCCCACTTTATTAAGTCCTATTAATATACATGACACACTCTAGTATCTTTCTCATCAAAACAAAAACAAACCAACCCCCCCCCTCCAACCTTTTCTGTTCACACTACATCCCTCTATTCTCTTTCACGACAAAACTTCACAAGAGACTGGATCACGGTACACATGTGATTTCTGCTTTCTCACCTTCTGTCCACTTACTCTAATCTGACTTCTGCTCTCAATACTCTGCTGATGCTGTTCTTGTACAAGTCACTAACAATTGCTCTGCAGCCAAGTCCAGGATGCCCTTCTGACCTATCTTCCTCAGCCTTTCAGTAGCATTTCCTAAGTAGACCAGGACCTCTTTCTTGCTACATCCGTAATGCCTTTGTCTTATGTTTGGAATAAGTAAATCAAACCAATAATTAATTACCTTCAAAAAGAGAAAGCACCAGGCCCAAATGTGTTCACAGGTAAATTCTACCAAACATTTATGGGAGAAATTATACCAGTTCTCTACAATCTCTTTGAGAAGACTGAAGTAGAAGGAATACTTTCTAACTCATTCTATGAGGCCGGTGTTACCTTAATACCAAAACCAGACAAAAAAAAACTTAGAATAAAAGAAAACTATAGACCAATATCCCTCATGACATAACTGCAAAAATTCTAAACAAAATACATTAACAAATTAAATACAACAATGCATAAAAAGAATTATATACCATGACCAAGCGCATTTTACTAAGTGAAAGAAGCCAATTTAAAAGGCTATGCACTTTGATTTCAATGGTATGACATTCTGAAAAAAGCAAATCTATAGAGACAGTAAAAATACCAGTGGTTACCAGGGTTAGGGAGGGGGGAGGGATGGATGGGCAGAGCATAGAGAATTTTTACTGTGGTGAATCTCTTCTGTAGGATACTATAATGATAGGCACATATGCTGTTTGATAGCATTTTACCCACAGAAATTCTTTCAAAATTGGAGTCATTTCTCTCAAACCCTGCCACTGCTTTATCAAATAAGTTTATATAATATTCTAAATCCTTTCTTGTCATTTCAACAATCAACAAAGGGCTAGATGTGAATAGGGAGTGTCAGTAAAGTTTCCACAGCAGCGATGATAATCATGGCCTTTCAGGGATTCCATGTTTGTGATGTAATCCTTTAGGTAAGACAGGGCAGAGTGAAAGGGTCTATCTACCATGCAGAAGGAAAGGGGAAAAGATGGCTACGAGGTTATTAATGTACCAGTTAAGTGAACCATAGCTCTAGTCCAAGTGGAAACATGAATAGAAATAAGGCCACAGGGTGGACCAGCTCAACAGAGGTCACGCTTGGTAGCAGAACAATTTCTGACCCATCTGCTGGTACCTCAAAGTTAATGAGCATCGGAAGGACCGGTTCAGATGCAATGTGAAGCTAAGCTGGGCAAAGCTGAGGCAGGCAATGATTTACATTGCCTACATTTACACTAAATAAGATTCCAAAGCAAAAAAGTCTGCCTACAAATACGAGGTCTGTTTGGAAAAAATCCAGCCTTTGTTAATTTAATGAGAATGGTTTGCGAGACATCGATGTAACCTGGCAGCCGAGGAGAGTGGACTGGAATGCACATGCGTGAACAGTGACGACTTCACTGTACTGGTCAGTGGGGGTGGTAGACGCCATTGAATGAACATGTGTACTGTGTGGCTGTTGCATTCAAAATGACTGAGCAAGTGGGGCAACAAATCTGCACCAAATTTTGCATTAAGCTTGAACATTCCTCCACAGAAATTATTTGGATGATTCAGAAGGCCGCAGCTATGGGCAACTGGTGATTGACAGCTTAATCATGACAATGTGCCCACTCATGCATCACATCTCGTGCAGAGTTTATGGAAAAAATCAAATTATCAAAGTGACTCAGCCCCCCTTTAGCCCAGATTTGGTGTCCTGTGACTTCTACCTTGTCCCATAGCTAAAATCACCTTTGAAAGGGAAGATATTTCAGACAGTGTATGACAGTCAGGAAAATAGGATGGGGCAGATGATGGTGATTTGGGAGAACTGTGTAAGATCTCAAGATGCCTACTTTGAAGGGGACTGAAGGGTCATTGTCCTGTGTACAATGCTTCTTGTATTTTGTATCTTCATCAGTAAATTTCTGTATTTTTCATAGTATGTGGCTGGATACCTTCTGGACAGAACTTGTATGTTTGGTTGTAATTTTAACAGTTCTGAAATCAGCACATAATTTTAACCAAATATGTGTCTTTCATTTGAAAATCTTCCCACCTCTCCCCAAAGGCTTTACTGATTAAATTAGGGGTCAATGCATAGTGTCTTAAAAACTCAGGAAAAACAGCAAATTTTCCTGTAAGTTAAAAGAATGAATGGCTAGCTAATAGGCAACAACATTTATTTAGTACTTTCTTTGTGCTAGGCATAGTGCTAAGTGTTTTCTTTATAGAATGTCAAATTCAATTCTTATGACTACTATTATATTCCATGTTTGTGTCCCCCTCAAAAAACCACATGTTGAAGCCTTAAACTTTAATGTGATGTTATTTAGAGGTGGGGGTCTTTGGGAGGTTATTAAGTTTAGATGAGTCATGACTGTGGGACCATCATGAAGGGATTTGTACCCTTATAAGAAGAGGAAGGCTGAGATATATTCCCCCCACCTCTCTCGGCACAACTGAAGAAATGTCACATGAGCACACAGCAAGAAGAAGCTGTATACAAGCCAGGAAGTGGGACATCACCAGGAACCAAATCTGATGGCACCTTGATCTTGGACCTCCTGGCTGCCAGAACTGTGAGCAATACATGCCTGGCACGTCTGTTGGTTAGGCCACCCAGGCTATGTATAGAATTTTGTTACAGCAGCCCACACAGACTAAGACAATCATACACACTTGGAAACTGAGGATCAGAGTGACTGAGTAAGGTTAAGGTCACAGTAACTTACTTACGCCACAGCTCTGTCCGATTTCAAAGCCCAAATTCTGAACCACTTCTCTACTGTATCCATAAAGTTTAATACTGTGCTTTCAATCACAAATTTGCCAGCTCTTTCTATATTTGTTACATAATACATGTTCACCCTTGTAGTCAAAGGCACACTCTCCTGCCTAGATTCCTGCCATAGCCTCCTAAAAGGTCTCCCTGCTCACACCTCCTCTCTTTCTCCCTCTGTTTCCCCTCCAGTCTATCTTTACCTCAGAATCTAATGGGATCATTTTAGAATATAACGTCATGTCACAAGACTTCTCAAATCTACATGGCTCACAAAACCATCTGGAGTAAAATGTAGTTTACAATGGCGTACAGGTCCTGCATAATCCATCCCAGCCAAGCTCACTTCTCTGACCTCACCTCCTATGACTGTCTAACTCTTACCTGCTCCAGCCACACTGCTCTTCCTTCTGGATGCACTCTTCCCTAGGTCCACACTCTTGTTTTGTGACTTTCACATTTACTGTGTTCTCTGTCTATAATGCTTTTTGCAGATAGATTTCTCACCTCCTTCAAGTTTGATCAACTCTGAATTCTCAGTAAGATCTACCTTAACTACCCCTATTTTAATACTACAATGTACTTCCCCCATGTTCTGACACTTCTACTTTGGTCTACTTTTTGTCCATGGCACTTATCAACTCTTAATATATACATAATTTTACTTACTATGCTTATTGTTTGACCTCTGTGCTAGAATGTAAAATCTGTGAGGGCAAGAACCTTTGCCTGCTTTACTTAATGGATGTAACCTCAAGTGCCAGGGACAGTGCCTGACATGTAGTAGGCAAATAAATATTGGTTGAATAAATGAACTGTAGAAGATAGATTACTTGTCACTAGAAGACAGAGCACACTTTAGGTGAGATATTGGGAAGAGAAGGTTCTAGTCAACTCCTCACTAACTCACCAACAGAATGCAGTGGGAATACAGATAGATCTAAGCAGTCTCAAGTATGTTCAAGATAAATATTGTAAATATAGTAAAATACAAAGTAAAAAATGAAAGCCACCCATTAGCCAGAATAATCACTAGTGCAATTTAAATACACAAGAGGTGGAGACCCACCCGACAACCAGAATTATCTTCTGGGGGCAGGCCCCTTGCAGTACAGGCTTCCCCCACTAGGTGAGTGTTCTAGGAACCCATCCGTATCAGTGCACCAGCTGGTGTTGTGAGAGGCTGCGTTGGGCCTCAGCAAACTTTTTTAAAAGACTCTTTCAATGTGTTTGCCCATTTCATGATGGGTGATTCACGAGCGCACCTGCCTACACTGCACTGAGTGTTCAGCAGTTTTTGACCAAAAATGGCATGCTCCCTGTGCCCCACCCTCCCTATTCACCCTATCTCACCCTGAGTGACTTTTGTTTCCCCAGATGAAAAAGTCTTCAAAGGGAAAGATTTTGATGAGGTGGAAGAGATGAAACAAAAAAAGGTAGAAGCACCAAAAGGCATCAAAATCAATGAGTTCAAAAACTGTTTTGGGCAGTGGAAAAAACGTCTCAATAGGTGTACTGCATCGAATGGAGAGTACTTTGAAGGTGGCTGAAGTTTAAACATATAAGAATAAATACACAATTTTTTATAAATAAATTCTGCTTTTTTGGGGTTCCCTCTTTGTGTATACAAATGTATGTGTGCATTTCTAGTGTTTTTCCTAGTGTTTATCCTGTGTATAAACTATCTTTAATTTTTTTAACAAGCAAAATTAATACAACGAACTAAAAAGCTTCTGCATAGCAAAAGAAATCATCAACAAAATGAAAAGGGAACCTAATGAATGGGAGAAAATATTTGCAAGTCATATATTTGATAAAGGGCATGTATGTTTTTAAAAATATTTTATTGATTGTGCTGTTACAGTTGTCCAAATTTTCCCCTTTTGTCTCCCTCCACCCAGCACCCCCCACTCCCCTCAGGCAATCCCCCCACCATTGTTCATGTCCATGCGTCATGCCTTGTATAAATTCTTTGGCTACTCCCTTTTCTACACTGTACTTTACATCCTCATAGCTACTCTGTAACTACCTATTTGTACTTCTTAATCCCCTAATCTCTTCATCCATTCCCCCACACCTCCCTCCCATCTGGCAACCATCAAAACACTCTCAGTATCCATGATTTTGTCTCTCTTTTTCTTGTTTGCTTACTTTGTTTTATAGATTCAATTGTTGATAGGTATGTGTTTATTGCCATTTTATTATTCATAGTTTTGATCTTCTTTTTCTTAAATAAGTCCCTTTAACATTTCATAAAATAACGGTTTGGTGGTGATGAACTACTTTAGTGTTTCCTGTCTGGGAAGCTCTTTATCTGTCCTTCGATTCTAAATGATAGCTTTGCTGGGTAGAGCAATCTTGGCTGTAGGTCCCTGCTTTTCATGACTTTGAATATTTCTTGCCAATCCCTTCTAGCCTGTAGTTTCTTTTGAGAAATCAGCTGATAGTCTTATGGGAACTCCCCTATAGGTAACTCACTTCTCTTCTCTTGCTGCTTTTAAGATTCTCTTTTTCTCTTTAATCTTCAGCATTTTAAGGTTAAGGTTAAGGATCCAGTGGAGGGTCATCTGTGCCAGGGAAAGGTAGTGGTGCTCTGACATGCGTGTAGCTGTCCACTGGGTGCACAGGCTCTGGGGTTTCCTGGGTGGCGCAGGTCAGGGTCAGCCACCACCTGTGTTCTGCCTGAGGCCACCCAGCATGAGCTACAAAGTGATCTGCAGATGGCTACTACCTGTGCTGGGCCTGGAAGTTCCCAGGCAGAGCCAAACTGTGATCCAAATCTGGCTGCTGCTAGTGTCAGGCCTTGGGCCGCTTAGCCAGAGGTATGGGGCTGGATACAGGTCACAAGTTAGGTGGGGTGGAACCTCAGGTAAACTCCAGGGCAGGGCAAAGTGTGTAAGCCAGGTTGATGGAATCTCAGACAGGCTCCTGCTTGCTGCCTGCCAGGTCTGTTGGTCTGTGGAGAGGGCTCAAAAAAGGCACAATGGCTTCTGCCTGCCTTTCTGTTTGGGCAACAGCTGTCCCCCAGCTCTTGCCCTGATGCCAGACACTTCAGTTCCTCCTCGTGTGCAACTGGTGCTTTTCAAGCTGCTGCCCCAGTGGTGGCAGAGCTCAGAGGGAGTGCATCTGAGCAAGTTTGGCTCGGGCCTTTTAAGGGGAACTGCTAGGGAGTCTAGCAGTTTTCTTTACTGACTCCAATCCCGCTAGTTTTTACAGCTGGAAGTTATGGGGTCCTTTCTTTCTGGCACTGGTACCCTGGGCTGGGGGGCCTGCTGTGGGGCTGGGAGCCCCCACTCCTGAGATATCCCTCCTGAATTTTTATGCACCACACATGAGTGTGGGACCAGCCTGTTCTGCATGTCTCTGCCTCTCCTACCTGTCTGGATTGATGTGTTTTCTTCAGTTCTGTAGTTGTCGGATTTCCATTCAACTCGATGTCTGATGGTTCTGAGTGATGGTTGTTCTACAGTTTAATTGTAATTTTGATGATGATGTGCAAATAGGCTAGCTGTGTTTACCTATATCTCCATCTTGACTAGAAGCCCTACCCTAAAGGGCTTGTATCTTTAAAAATTATGAAGAACTCATACAAATCAAGAGCAAAGACAAAAACCAATAAATCTGATTTTAAAATGGGCAGATGATCTAAACAGACATTTTTTAAAGAAGACATACAGATAGCCAGCAGGTACATGAAAAGATGCTCAATCACTAATCATCAAGGAAATGCAAATCCAAAAGATACCACCATAAGATATCATATCATACTTGTTAGAATAGCTGTTACCAAAAATAGATAAGAAGTCACAAATGTTAGTGAGGATGCGGAGAAATGAGAACCCTCATGCACTGCTGGTGGGATTATATATTGGCACAGCCACTGTGGAAAACAGCACGGAGTTTTCTCAAAAAATTAGAAATAATCATCTCAAAATATACACAAATATCACATCATTACACTGTATACCTGAAACTAATATAATTATATATGTCAATTATACCTCAATATAAGAAAATACAAAATTAAGATTATCCTCTCTCTTGGCATGTTCTTCCCTGCAGGGGACACACATATACAGACATCTTTTATTAAAAACAACAGAGACTCTTCTCCTTGGATACCACAGTTCCATCTAGCTACAGGCAGTTCTTCCCTCCTCAGAATGAAGTTGCTGGAAGAAAAAAAGAATATCATTTCTGTATATTCTTTCCCACTACCCACTGAAAATGAAACTGCTGTCGCCTAAAGTCATCTGTGACCTATATGCCTCATCCAAGAGACTATTTTTGTCTCTCACTATATTCAACAATTCTGCAACATTTAACATTGTTGGCTAATTTCTTCTCCTTTAAAACTGTCCTTTTCAAGAATGCCACTTAAATGGAGCTTCCTTTTTATTTCTAACCCTGTTTCTTTTCCTGGCTTTTTTCCCTTTGGCCCCCCACTAAATGCCGGTATCCTGTGGTGCCCAGGCATGGACCTTTGCTTTTCTAACAGTGCACATGTTCTCCTTCAGCAGTCTTATCTTTTGATTCCTACCTAGTTTAGGCACTACCTGTTATACTGATGCATCAGTAATCTCTAGCATTAGCCCACGGCACTCTCCTGGACCCTAAATCCATTAATCTGTGCGCATCCACTGATCTGTCAGAGATCCCCCTCTCTGTAGATTTGCCACCCAGGAATAGGGAAACATGGTATGTTCAAAGTAAGTTAACTTTTCCTTTAAACCTGCACCTCATCAAAGATCTTAAGTCACTGTTACCACAATCTAATTGCCATTCATCCGAGAAAGAAATTTATCAATCATTTCCAAGTCTTCCTTTATCTTCACTTTCTACATCTCATCACAATTGATGATGTGGACTCTGCTTGCTGTAACAGCTCTGCGTTCCACCCCTCCTCGTTCTCCCATCGCTACTGCCTCGGGTCAGCCCCATCTTCTCTCGTGTGGACTTAAGAGTCTCCTCCTCTCTCACTATCCCTACAGTTCACACTCTGTACTGCTGCCAGACAGATCTTTCTAAAGGGAATTTGGAATGCATCACTGTATGTGTGTCTCTTAGAGGAAGAGGGGATTTTCACCCTTCTTTCAGTCCAGAGAACCTCCATCCAGACTCAATTCAGATAGATCAGTTCGCAGGTCACCGACCAAACCATGTTACTAACCAGTAGATGAGGTTATGATGTTAAAAATGCAGTCTCTACCGCCATCTTCTCCTCTCCTTTTCTCAGACTATAATGCTCAGAAATCTGACACTTTTAGGCTGAGAGGACAGCTGGTTGGCAAGTAACAAGTATGAATTTGGAGCTCTGTTTTTTAACTAAAAAAGCAACACATGCTTATGGTAACAAATGAAACAATACAATATAATAATTTATAAGGGCAAAGCAAATTGTGACAGACACTATTGGTTGGATAACCCAATACTTTTCCCAACCTCATTCCTGTTATAAGAACCATTACCTGTCATGCAACCCAGAAAACCTAAATGGTTATTTACCTAGGCTTTCTTATAGCCAGAGTCAGCCCATTTTTGGTCAATGAGACATAAAGAAAGTGTGCTGACAGTTCCTGGAAAGCTCTGCATTCCACTACCCCCCAAAAGAGGGCAACAAGAGTTTACATGATCCCTTTCCTTTCTTTGAACAAAGTGATCCTGTATTTGGATCTGTGTCGGCCATCATGCAACATGAGGCAATGTGCATGAGAACAGAAGGAAAGTGGGGACAGCCTTAGAGTCTGCATCCTTGACTGCAGAAACTGTCTCTAGTGCTACTGTACGAGAAAAATGAACGCTACTCCCGTCAGTCAAGTTTCTGTTATGGGCAGCTAGAATTGCAATAGCCGTCTCCACTCCGCCTGCCGACTTCCTACCTCCCACAAGCAACCAGCCCTGGGCCAGCACTGGGCAACCCTTTCGTACCTTCTCTCGGCTCCCACAAAGTATAAAAGCGCACGTGCACATAAACACACTGCTGCTGCTTTTCCATTTGCCAATATGTCCTGAATACTACACAAGTTAGCATATGATCTATCTTTCCTCTCACTTTTGAACCTACACACACATGTACTTTACATGAATAAAATGATCTCATATCTTCGTTTTCTATTTCAGCTTTTCTTTCTTGCTTGCCTTTGTGGCACTGCTCCTCCCAGGCTCCCGTCTCATTCCTTGTGCTGCCCCATCTTGCACCGTGTCCCTTCCTCACCGAGGCCCGATCACTCTTTGTTATTCTCCCCTCTGTAAAAGTGCCCCACCCCTCCTTTATTCCCCTACTATTCTTTTTATACCCTCCACACTGCCTGTGCTAATTGTCTCCATCTGTCCTCCTCTCTTACATTTATATGGCCCTTGTGGGCATGGACTACACTTCATTTATTTTTTCTTAATTCCTGGACCTGGAGGAGAGACTAGAAATTGGAATCAAGGGTAGACGTGGAAAGGAAATTTCAGGTAAGGGGGCAGCACGGGGAAACCATGGAGTGTGTGGATGAAGCACCTGTTAGTCCGACTAAACAAAAGTTTTTCTCAATAAAGGATAGGAAATATTCCTTGGAGATAAAAGGTGGGTCAGTTGCTATTGATCAGGAATGGTCAATCTATAGACTATGGGCCAAATACAACCTGCTGCTTGTTTATGTAAATCAAACCACACTGAGACCCAGACATGCTCATTTGCTTCTGTGCTACCATGGCAGAACTAGTACTAGGGACAGAGACTGTATGATCAGCAAAGGCAAGCCTAAGAAGTTTCATTATGTTCCTGAACGTAGCGCCGCTTATTTCCACCACAATCAACAAATATTTATTGAGTGAGGTAATAAGCATTATTTCAGGCCTTCTTAGTCTGCACAGGCTGCAATAACAAAATACCATAGACTGGGCAGCTTAAACAGCAGACATTTATTTTTGTCTTAAAGCTGGGAATCCAAGATCAGGGTGCCATATATGGTTGTGTTCTGATGAAGAATCTCTTCCTGACTTGCAGATGGCTACCTTCTCTCTGTGCGGTCATGTGGCTTTTCCTTTGTGCATGCGGGAAGAGAGGTTTCTCTCTTCCTGTTCTTACAAGGCCAGCAATCTTATGTGATCAACCCCCCACCATATGACCTCATTTAACCCTTAATTACCTCCTAATAATGCTATCTCCAAATACAGTCATATGGAGGTTGGGGCTTAAACATAAGGACACAGTTCAGTCCCTCGCAGGGATACCCAAGGAACTAGGAGTACTGCAGTGAACACACCAAGCAAGCAGAGCCTATTAACTAGTTCTTTAAAAAGGAAGACAAATGTGAAGATGTCTACAAGAATGTGAGTGTTAAGTGGCAGAAAGAGGCAGTTATTAAGAAATGGGGTACCATGGGCCTGAGCCAGAGTGGTTGCCTTGGGAATTTAAAACATTTTGAAACTAAAATCAGCAGGAGCTAATTTTCATTTGGGTGGAGGAGGATACACTGATTTTATAATGAATAATTTCGAATTTTTCCTCATAAGTCTTAAAATAATCATATCTATTGAGTTCACATTTTCATTTTGATTTTCACTCCTCTACTACTTTTGACCTTGTTTTTGACCTCCAGGCAGGTGAGAGAAGTCCCATTGGGCTACCATGGAGATCGAACACAGGTCCATAACAAAAGTCATTTTTCTGTGTCAAGTGCCAGTCCTTATAGCTGTCAGTCAGCTCCAGGTCCACAACATTCAGCTACTCAAAACCACAGCCTGTCACACAGAGAGCAGAGTTCATTTAGTGTTCTCTCTTCCTTACTGAACCACTTGGGCCTCTTTTCCTGACTTATTCCTTACTTCTTTATTTTCTTTGTAGGGAAAAAACCCATTTATATATTAACCAGTACGTTTTTTTGTTCGGAATTCTTGTTATCCATGACCTTTCTTCTCCACTCGGGGGAAACAGGTAATGTTTTACTGCATCAGGGAATGCATGACACAGCAGTATGTAAATAACAAATTATTAAAGTTCTGGCATTTGATTTTCAAATGGCTAGGATCCTGAGTATAAATGATAGACTTGAAGGAACTTTTTCCTGCTCCTTCTACCCCCGCCCCCTGCTTTATGCTCAACATATGCTAAAGATTCTGTGGGGTTGGGGCAGGAACCTGGTGGATTGCTGAGAAAGCACTCTGCAACATATTCATCTCACCTTAAACCAGTGGGAGGATGACGGACAGAACAGAAGATTCCATCAGATTTGGCTTTTAATAGCAGGGAAGCCCACAGCCTCTAATCTCTAGCATGTAGTCTAAGAAGGAAGCGAAGTCTCAGAATTCTCTCATGCTTTAGCACAGTAACGGAGCAGCAAAAGATGGCACTGATTTAGCACTGAGTGCACAGTTCTTTAACTGTCAATCAATCAATCAATGCAGGGAAGAAAGTAAAGTGACCATGTAGATAGCTTGGGAGGTGTCGACCAGGCCAAAGAGTCATTTCACTTGACAACATGCTGATACTTGGAAGGCCCTAGAAACTGAGGGCACATCCCTAGGGGGAAAGGAGAGGAGAAAGTCCTGTATTGATTAAGATTTAGTTTCCAGCCTCCAATAGAGAGAGGGCTCAAAATGAAAATGAAATTCACACAATGATTCATTCATTCAGCAAATGTCCATTACACATTTATTATGTACAAATAACTTTCAATTACAAATAATAAAAATTACATTTCCTGAATACCTGACTTTGTGGACTACAATTCATTCTTAGAACAAATTCTTCCCGTGCTGTCTTTTCATTGTATCTTTTAACTTTCTGACATAAACTGGAAGTTTGCCTACCTTTATATCTTATTTTATTGCATTTTTCCTGTTTGACACAAAGTCCATGCTAGTAATGGAAAAAGTTTAGATATTAAGGTTATAAGAAAATAGCAGTGATTAAAAAACCATATATTTGAAATTACTCTAATTACTCTATTTTACAGAATTATTTTCATCTGATTGTTAAAAATGCAAATTTTTATAAATGTCATTGTGTTATAAAAATCTGTATCTCTAGTCTCAAAATATGACTTAAAATTTGCATAAATGCATATTCCAAATTCAACAGTTTGGGATTTCTAACATATGCTAGCTC
>VMDR010030269.1:0-12439 GCA_007922815.1 Macrotus californicus
AAAAACAATCATTATTAATGCAGACAAAGATATAAAGCATGAAAATATTTGTGTTAAGGAGGAGTGGAAGAAAGGCAGAAAATAATCACAGGTACCATTTTCTGATCACATTTTATGTGCTAGGCAATGGCTGAATTCTTTACAGGCATTATATAATGTAATCCCACAATGATTCTATCAGGTCCGAATCCTGAATATATCAGTCTCTAGCTTTGGAACAAGAAATCTAGAAGCTTGCCTAAGTGGACACTCGAGATGCTAGAGCTTATTCTAACTTTATTTTTTTGTCTGTGTTGAGGGCATTAAGATAAATGTCCCTATTGAAAAGCATCTTTATTCTCATTCTTGGAAGTTTTCAGTAGTTAAATTATATTACTGTTGTCTTACAGCACACTGAGAATTTTTTTTAGTTTCCTCTCTTTCTTTTTACTATTCCAGCAATGAATCACTTTCATTGGAAGCCATTCGCTCTGCTTGCCTAGCTGAAGTCTTGTTCGGGCTATTTAAGAAGAGTCAGCTCAGAAATATACCACACAGTTGAAGGCACATTGTTAGTGCCCTGGTCCCAAGTGACACCCTCATGTGCAGGAGAGGACACAGGAGGGCTGAGAGCAAGTATAATTTCATAATTTTTCTGTCTAGTCCCCTAGCAAATGCAGATATACACTTATATACAACATGGTCAGTGTGGGTATAATTTGAGATACAAAGTTCTGTAATTTGTACCATTTGGGGGATAAAAAGCATCAAATTACCTGTAAGAATAACACACCCTTACAGAAGGAAGGGCCCAAGAAACTGTCCAAGAATAAGAAAAACATTCTCTGAAACACAGCATGCATAGCTGCACAGGGTGAGTACAGGGCATTCATTGCCTGGAGCCCAAGTTGAAAATAAAAGCCTCGTGCTTCCACCTAGTGTTTGCTGATGCTCTTGCAGGTCCTGGACCTGTTCATCAGCTTTGCCCAGTTTACTAACAGCAATGCTAAGAGTTAGTATTAGAAGTCTGTTACGTGTCAGGCAATAATCTAATTAATATACACATTACAAGTCAAGAATTCCTTATAACACCACTGAGTTTCCCTTTCACCCCATTTCACAGTTGTATAAACTGAGGCCCAGAGAGGCTAGGAAGCTAGTCCAAGTGGTAGATCCAGGATTTGAAGGCAGGCACTCAGCCTACAGAGCCAGTGTTCTCCATCCCTATTTCTCTTTTCTATAAAGGGTACAAAATAAACTGTTAACAAATTAATAAAATCAAGCAACTAACGGGTATCACACAGCATTTATCTATCATCTAAGATACTAACGTTTCACCAAATTAATCACACGTACGGACAAGGGGCACTTAGTTGGTTTAATGTTTCCTTACATACCTACATAATCCCACTCAGAACACCAGACTATGAGGGTCTATCAGCTTTATAAAATTGGGATTATGAGGGCATCTCCCAGAGTTTAGCACTGTACTAACCCAAGAGAGGAAGAATTAACTTTATAATGGGATTAAAATTACAATTTACTACTGAGTTCCTAGGTAAACTTGATGTTGGCACTGGGGCATTACTAAAGAAACAAAAGCGCTATTTTATGACATTTTAATGTTAAATATAATTGTGTTTGAAAAGATCAATAAAATATACAAGTCTTTAGCCGGGCTAAGTAAGAAAAAAGAGAGGACACAAATTACTAATAACAGAAATGAAAGGAGAGACATCACTCATCGCTACAAATTCTATGGACACTAACAGCATAATAAAGGACTAATATAAAAAATTCTATGTCCACAAATTTGATAACCGAAATAAAAAGGACTAATTGCCTGAAAGACACAATTTTCCAAAACTCACATACGACTAGACAATTTTATACACTGGCTGGTATGGCTCAGCGAATCGAGCACTAGCCTGTGAACCAAAAGGTTGCAGGTTCTATTCCCAGTCAGGACACATGACTGGGTTGTGGGCCAGGTCTCCAGTAGGGGGCACTCTCTCTCTCTTTCTCCTTCCCTTCCCCTCTCTCTAAAAGTAAAAATAAATCAAATCTTTAAAAAAAAAAAGAGCAGACAATTTTATAAGCCTATTTGTATTAAAGAAATTGAATCAATAATTACTAATCTTCCAAAATAGAAAGTAACAGGTCCAGATGGGTTAACCTATGAATTTTATGAAAAGATTTAAGAAAGACATAACACCGATTCTCTACAATCTCTTTCAGAAGATAAGTAGAAGTGCCTAACTTATGTATTCTGAGGCCAGCACAACCCTAATATCACATGGACATCCACATGAAAAAACATCCATCTAAACATACCCTTACACCCTTCACCAAAATTAACTCAAAATGGATAGCTCATCGACCTAAATGTATAAAACAAAAGTAAACTCCTGGAAGTCAGCATAGGAGAAAATCTAGACGACCTTCGGTGATGCCTTTTTAGATATAACACTATAACACCAAAGACACAATCCATGAGGTGAATAATGAGAATTTGGACTTCACTAAAATTTAAAACTTCCACTCTGGAAAAGGTAATGTCAAAAGAATAAGAAGATATGCTACAGACTAAGAGAATATATTTGCAAAAGGTACATCGGGTGAAGGACTGTTATCCTAATATACATGGAACTCTTTAAACCCAACAAATAGGAAAACCAACCAAATTAAAAAAATGCGACGAAGACCTTCAAGGGCGCCTCACCAAAGATATGCAGACGGCAAATAAGCACATGAAAAGTTGTTCCACCTCACATGTCATCAGGGAAGTGCAAGTTAAAACAGCAATGAGAGACCCCCACACACCTATTAGAACGATCAAAACCAGGAATGCACACAGCTCCAAATGCCCGTGAGGACGTGGGGCCACAGGGGTGTCCATTCACTGCTGGTGCAGATGCAAAACCACGCAGCCACTTTGGAAGAGGGTTTTGTAGTTTCTTGCAAAACTAAACATACTCTTACCACGTGATCCAGCCACCACGCCCCTTGGTACTTAGCCGGAGGAGATGAAACTTACAGCTACACAAAAACCTGAACATGGACAGATATAGTAGCAGCTTTACTCACAACTGTCAGAACTTGGAAGCAGCCATGATGCCCCTCATAGGTGAACGGACAAGTAAACTGTGGTATATCCAGACAATAAAATATTATTCAGCACTAAAAAGAAATAAGCTAGGAAACCGGGAAGAGGCATGGAGTAAACTTAAATTCATATTACTAAGGGAAAAAAGTCAATCTAAAAATACTACATACTGCAAAATTCCAACTATATGATGTTCTGCAAAAGGCAAAATTATGGAGACAAGAAAATGATCAGTGGTTGCCAGGGGTTGGGGTTAGGGCATGAATAGGCAGAGCACAAGGGACTTGTAGGGCCCTGAAACTACTCTGTTTGAGGTATAATGATGGATACATGTCATTATGCACTTGTCCAAACCCAGGTACAGAACATGTAAACTAGAGACTCTGATGATTATGATGTATCAGTGTGGGTGCATCAATTGTAGCAAACGTACCACTCTGGTGGGGGATGGTAACATGTATGTGTGGGGGCAGAGGGTATACAGGATATCTCTTTACCGTCCCCTCAATTTTGCTGGGAATATAAAACTACTCTTAAGAAATTTTTGGTACATACTACTTTAAAGGTACACTACATCTGCCCAGCAAAAATATATACACATACATTTATGTCAGGCAAAAGTGTACTTGGTATACACGGATCTTTTAAGGGTGAGTTTGTTTCATAAATGTAATGCAATAATCACCCCAAACTGGAAATAATCCATAAATCTGTTAAATGGTAAACAAACAAATTGTGGCATATCCAAACAATGGCATATTACAAAATACTATGGAACTACTGATGCATACAAGATACATCTCAAAAGCATTATCCAAAGAGAAAGAAACTAGACAGCAAAGTTACTGTATAACTCCATTTACAAAAATTGTACAAAAGACAAAAGTATACTATTTGAAAGCAGATTAGTGGATTCCAGGGCCCAGGTACAGGAGAAGGGGATGAACTGTGAAGAGACGCAAGGAAATTTGGGGGATGTTGGAAATGCCCTTTATGTATCATAATGTTGGTGGTCACACAACTGTGTACATGTCAAAAGTCCTGGAACTGAAAGCTTAGAACTGATACTTAGTAGATGTAAACTATAACTTATTAGAGCTGACAACAACAAAAGAGGAAATGCAATGAGAAAAGTTGAAAGCCTGGCTTTCTGAGCTTCTAAACAATTAGAAACGTGCTGTCAAATATGATGGTAGTTACATGTGGCTATGGAGCATTTGAAATGTGGCTAGCTGGAAATGAGATACAAATATAGAACAGGTATCGGATTCAAAGGTTTAGTAAGAGAAAATAATCTAAAATATCTCATTAAGGGTTTAATACTGATACATGTCCTAACAATATTCTGGTACATTCAGTTAAATATAATAAAATCAATTTTACCTATTTCCTCTTACTATTTAATGAGGCTCCTAGGAAATTTAAAATTATATATGTGGCCCATTTTATTTCTATATTTCTTTACCAGCTAATGCCCTACTTTGGATAGTCAAGTCAGGATTCTTGAAGGAAAAAGGTGAGGTAAGCTGTGGTCTCTCGTCAAAGGGTGTAATGAAGTTGAGGGTGGAGAAAAGAAATGGTGAAGGAGGGGACAGTTAGCTAATGCTTAGTCACCAGAGGTTTAAGTAACCCCGTTCCTCCTACCAGCGGGCCCTTGACCACCAGCTGCAGAGGAGAGCAGCCCGCTGGAGACAGGAAGGCTGAGTCTCAGACTGAGGTCAGGTCTCAAAAGCAGCGTGAATGGACAGAGATGCCAGTCTGGCTCAGTGAGGAGAGCAGAATCCACAGCCTGAGGTCCCAGAGCCCTGATGATCAAACTAGCAAATGAAAGAGGCCAATTCCTGACCAAGTAGGAACAGTTAAATCAGAAAAGCCTGAATAAGGTCAAGTGGTCTGCTAACCAGAAGCACTGGCATCCAGTGGAGCCATTTGTGCAGAATCTCTAGGCGTTTACCAGAACCACTTCAGTCTCTGCACTTGAACATCTCCAGTGATTCACATGCACATTAAAGCTTCAGAAGCAGTGCCTCAGGTAAGGCAGCCTCCTTCCCAAGTAGATGCAATTTAGGGTGCAAAATAGCTAGAAAAGGGTGGGGAGGGGTTGAAGGTGAGGGTGGGGATGGGGCAGGGCAGCAAATGGACTGGTACTGAGATCTGCTAGACTAGGTAAAAATTCAAAGGTTATTATCAAAATGGCTTTCATAATAAAGTCAGTGATGAGGCAGGAGCTATTGCAGGTTGGACCAGGATAGAAGCGGGGGGCTGGGGCTCAGAACATAAATTGGAAATAACATGCACAGAGCTGCCCCCCAGCCAGGAGCTCTAATGAAGGTGAAGTAAACATCTAAACAGGTGGCAACTGCGTTTATGAAATAAGTTGGGTTTCTTGTGCTTGCAGGATAACAATAATTTCATCTTCATGTAGGACTTATTTTCCCTTTAACCTGTTACCTGAAATTATCTTACACATGACACTCCACAAGTATTTGAATTGGCACATAATCAGCTCCCAACATTTTAAACTTTGCTTCAAAAGAATCACTACCCCATTCATTTCAAAAACATTTTTATTAACTTTGCAAATTCTTACAATATTGTCCTGCACAGGTTTCTTCTCGCTGAGTATTAGGTAATCCATTGAGATTTTTTAGGATAAATTATAAAATGTCTTTTTTCCTGCATCTGTGAAATTCCACTTGTAATTCGTAACCGTTGCATTTTAACCTGTTTAGATGTCAGTAGTCATATTTTCCTTGGTCATCGTGCATTTTGAAATATTTTATTCTCTATTTCAAAACCTGTGCATTTTTAAAAGGTAGGCATTCCATTTGTCCATAATAAATCTATTTGGCAGGCGGTCTCCGGTGTATTTAAGCCTCTGCTTCACTTAATCCTTACCCAAATTCTAGGATATAAGTATTACTCCGTCTATTTTATAGATGGAAGAAATGACGCTCAATAACAGGTGGGGTCACACAGCCTGGTCTGAGTAACCGAGCCAGAAATGAGACACAGCGGGCAGGCAGCCCCCATCACCCATGGCCTTAACCACACATTTCTGCCTTGATTGAATGACAGGCTAAAAGTTGTCCCTAATCTCATTTGCAGTAAGGATAAAAAGAAAGATAAAGTTATCTCTATCATGAGCTCCCTGGTGGAAGACACCTCATCTCTTTCACTGCTGTCACCTGTGCCACAAGTGACATTAAGCGGCCCAGTCTGAGGGACTGGCAGACATCTCCCTGTGATGGGCACACGGAGGGAATGAAAAACCAGGGAGCTCCAGATGTGAGCAGCACCAGGTGATCAGGCACTTCAGAGCAAACCCAAGGAGTTTTAAATACATTCTGCGAGAAACAGAATGCGCTCACTCTTGTTTTTCTGGAACACACTCAGCGCGCGGCCCCGCCCCTTTCGGAGGCAGGCAGGACTCCACCGCCTCCGGCCGGCGGTCCGGCAGGAGCCGACGGCTCAGCTCCGAGGGAGGTCTGGGCCTGCAGGGCGGAGGAACGGCGCTCATTTCCTGGAGCAGAAAGGCAAGAGATGGGGGAGGGGCTGCTGACCTCTGAGTGCAGGCCAGGCCCAGGTTGCTGTCATTCCCCACCAGACCTTCCAGAGCTGCCTCCCCACATTCTTTAGCTTCCAGAATCAGGGTTTAAGTATCACTACTCTTTACAGTCTACTACTCCTAGCCCCAAAGGCACCTCTTCTGGGCTCCATTTCCAAACTAGAGTCAACTCAAACCTGCAGTGGTCTCCCTTACTCTTTCTGCACCCACGACCCCCTCAACTCAACCTGGAAGGCAGGTCCAGCACTCAGGACTAATGGGGACAGAGGGGGCGGCCTGAAAATGGACTTGATCACTGACCTGGAATCCGTAGCCTGGATCAGGGCCGAAGACTTGCTGCTTGCTACCACCTCCACCAAAGCAGAAAGACTCAAAGAGGCGGGGCGAGGGGAGGAGATGCTGCTGATAGGGCGGATTTGCCCAGCATTGCCTTAGGTCCTGCACTCAGGGGTGTGGTCGTCAGTGTCCCAGCAGGCCCTAAGGTGTTGCCTACTGGGCTGCAAGTTCTGAGGCCTTGGAGAACACCTGAAGGCCAGAGATGACACTTCCCAAGTGCCTTCACTTTACTTTGGCTTTCTGACATCATGT
This sequence comes from Macrotus californicus, assembly GCA_007922815.1. Lineage (NCBI taxonomy): Eukaryota > Metazoa > Chordata > Mammalia > Chiroptera > Phyllostomidae > Macrotus > Macrotus californicus. The sequence goes on from VMDR010030269.1 coordinate 7,242, forward strand.
CAGTGTTCAATAACATGGGTAATACACCTGTACTCCATATTAATATATTAATTAAAATATCTAAGTGAGTAAAAATATCTAAAGTTATAGGAGTGAATCAGGCGTTATGATAGCATGTTTTGCAAAATGATGGCATTATGATGGCATGTTTTGCCAAATGAATGAAAATTTAAAATCACTGATTATAAAGTTATATTTCAATATTTAATTTAACCTATACAGCAGAGACTGTAAATGTTTGGTTTTAGATCATTATGAACACAGGCACAGCTTATAAAGCCTAAGGACTGTGACTGCAGAGTTTCAATGGCACAGCAGCCCTGAGAAGAAAGGTCGGCCAAACTTCTGGGCCTAGGACTCTGAGATGATGACCCTGACCTGGTCTGGAGAAGTGGGTTGGGGGAGGGGAACAGAGCAGGAGGAGGGCATCCAGACAAGGCAAACCAGAAGGTTGGGCTCTTTGACTTCTTTCTCTTAGCATGACATTTTCAAGGTTCATTCATTTTGTATCATGTATGAATACTTTATTCTTTTGATGGCTGAATAATATTACAGTGAATGTATTTCCTACATTTTCATATCTATTATTTGTTAATTTTTAGACATTTGATTTTTTTCTACTTTTTGGGTTATTATAAATAATGTGGCTCTGGATTTCCTTGCACAAGCTGTGTTCTTTCTTTTTTTGTAAACATAGGTGTCTTCTTTCTCTTGGGTGTATACCTAAGAGTAAAATTGCTGTACTGCCCCTCGAAGATCGTCCAGACTTTTCCAAAGTGACTGCACCATTTTACATTCTCACCAGCAAAATTAGAGGCTTCTTAATTTTCTCCACAACTGTGCCAATATTTGTTAATGTGTGTCTTTTCTGTTATAGTAATCTTAATAGACGTGAGTGGTATTTCATTGACATCTTAGAATTTTGCTGGCAACTAAAGGTGTGAGCATTTTTTATAAGCTCTATTTATGTTTGCATATCTTTGGAGAAAAGACTATTCAGATCCTTGGCCAATTTTTAATTTGATTATTTGTGTTTTGTTACTGAAAGTTCTTCTAGATACAAATGTTTTATGAGTTATATGGTTTGTAAATATTCTCTTCCCTTCTAGGAGTTATCTTTTCATTTTCTTGAATGCATTCTTTGAAGAACAAGTTTTTAGTTTTGATGATATCCAATTTTGGGGGTTACTTGTACTTTTGGTGTTATACTTATGAATGTTTTTTGCCTAATCCCAGATCATGAAGATTTGCTCCTATATTTTATTCTAAAAGTTTTATAATTTAGCTTTTATACTTGTCTATAATCTATTTTTTGTTAATTTTATTGCATAAGATAGAGGTCCAATTTTATTCTTTTGCATGTAGATATCCTATTGTCTCAGGACCATTTTCTTTTCCCATTTGATTGTCTTGACGTTGGTGGCAAGCCACTAAAGAGTTTTAATTGGTGTGTGTGTCTGTGTGAGCGATGGTAGAGGCAGGTGGGGGATGACATGTTCTGAATGACTAAATGTTTTGTAAGAAAAGATCACCTGGCGGCAGTGAGCAGGTTCAAGAAGATTGGAGGTAAGAAAAATGCCTAAATCCAAGGAGAGTAAATGTCTAGCTGTTGCTTTAGTATGGAGGAAAAAGGGCTTAACTAGATGCTATTAAGTATAAATAAAAGAGAATGAATTTGTTAAAAAAGGTTTTTTCTCCCTGCAGTTCGGGAACAATGCATAGGTGGGAATTAGGAATAAGTATGTCTAGATGTACATCCAGAGTTTTTACTCTCACATCTTAATGAAAGACAGTAAGAAGAATAGGTATGTGAGTTAAGAGATGAGGAATGAAAGTGAGAGAAATGTGTGTGATTTTTAAGGGAGCGAGAGGAAGCGGAGTTTGCTCCACCAAAATATGCCTCTTTGGGATATCGATTATTTTAAACTGGTTATTTTTAAAACACAAAAGACTCAGGAAAAACCTTTGACCTTCTCCCTAAAAGAATGATAGATGACTTGCTGCAGGAAGGAAGCTATCATTATAGATAACTATAGTTTAATATGAACTAGGTGTGATGGACAGAGAGGAACCTAGCAAGGCCCCTTTGATTAAAGTCCTCTCATGTTAAAGATACCCAGAAACATGTATTTACTAAACATTTGTGTTTCCATCTTCTTTCCATGTGAATTGCCTTCTTCTTCTTTCAGGTGCCAAACCACAACCTCCCCCCACCTCTTCTTGGCTCAAACCTTAAGTGCCCAATCTGTTCTGGGGCCCCATATTTTTCTGGAATCCCTGTATGTACATACATACCATGTAATAATTCATATGGACATAGGCAAAAAAGGTATTTTAAAAAAAATTCTCATTAATATGATGAAAGAAAGAGAGAAAGAGAAAGAGAGAGAGAGGGGTAAAGAAAGAAGAAGGAAGGAAGGAAGGAAGGAAGGAAGGAAGGAAGGAAGGAAGGAAGGAAGGAAGGAAGAAGAAATCATCAATAGGCTGTGATACCTCAAAGCTCAAAAAATTTTCATCTGAAGTCTTTTCATGTTTGTTCTAGGGCTAAAGGTTAAAATAATAAGGAAACTGAGGGCTGAGGCTTGGAAAAATGCAAGCTGAATGGGGAAGAGACTGAGCTTTTCTTTTTCTCACTGTTTTTTCAATTTCATTTCTTTAAAAATCTGTCAAATTGAAATGCTAAAGCCATGATTCATTTGGGCAGTCTCAGTACCGAAGAATGGGTGGGTAAAAATACAGATCATGTTAGGGATGGGCTGAGATAGAGACCTGGAAGAGCGGTAGTGACTCAACAAGAAGTATCTCAAACCCCTGCATGAGCTGTGTTACATCTTCCTGATCACACCTTCCTTATTCAGTCTCCCTCTCGGATTCTCAGTCCTCAGTCTCCAAGGCAAGTCTTCCCTGCATTGTTTCTTAATGGAGGTGGTTTTTATTGCACAAAAAAATGGGGTACATTCTCCCTTTGATTCTGGACAAGAATATGTTAACTTTTGTAGAAAAAACATCAGAGAAAATTTGCTGTCCATTCTCTTAAATATAATTATTTACTAAGAGGATGTGTTAATTATATAATTAAAAATATAATAAAATAAGCCCTGGCTGATGTGGCTCAGTGGATTGAGCACCGAACCAAAGGTTCCCGGGTTCAATTCCCATTTAGGGCACATGCCTGGGTTGCGGGCCAGGTCCCTAGTAGGGGGGCACATGATAGGCAACCACCCATTAATGTTTCTCTCCCTTTCTTTCTCCCTTCCCCGCTCTCTAAAAATAAATAAATACAATCTTTAAAAAAATAAAATATAGAGGAAAAGTTTTATCCTGAAATAAAAAGAAACATTTAATAAATTGTCAAAAGTTAATATGCATAAGTTGTAATCTAAATGTTTCACTTTTAGGCATTTAAACTATAGAAATACAGTTCTCAGATCTCCAATAAAACAAGAGCCAGTATTCTCAGTACCCAACGCAATGGATCTTTCATTGTAGGCAGGATATGGGAGTGGACAGAGTTGAGACGTGAACAAGGTTGTCAAGGATGAATTGACTTCAGATTAAACTTCCGGCCGAGTAGCTCTTCTCAATCACAGTGTGCATTAGGCTAACAGAATCTCTGGTGTGAGTAATTAATGACTCGTGAACAAGCTACCAAATTACATAGAGAAGTTGATATTTCTTTTAAAATCATTAAAGAATACACAAATCAACATCTGTTAGATATAAGTAGGTATTTTGACTTCTCATCTTAATGAGGAATATAGTTTTTAAATGCAAAGCATATTGAGATGGAAAAGAGTTTTGTATCCCTATACAACTCTCTACATTTTGATAAATGGATGTGCCCCGACAAATGTTGCTGAGTGTTAGCATCTCTGAACTTGGGTGGACACACGTGCGATTATGGATATGGGTAGGTCATAATAAAAATAAGTATCATTTCATGAGATTGTAAAATGAGATTATGAATTTTTAGACATGAGAGTTTTAGGGGTTCACATAGTGAGAAAGATGTTAAACTGGTGAATTTAAATGTCAAAATTAAATGCAAGGAATTAGGTAACTCATTAAGGAGAAAAAGCAAGTGAATACTGAGAAAAGTCCTATTTGGATGGTAGATACCAGGTAAATGATCACATTTCCTGCATTAGTTTTTCTTGAAATGGTGAGGGAATCAGAACGTATTTGAATAATAGGTGGAAAAAAGTCAGGTGGGTATTCTATAGATTTAAAAAAATAAGTCAAAGGTGGATTTTAGTAGAACATTTATTTTATTTTATTTTGTATTCACTCCTTTATATTCTATATTCTACCAGAGACTTTTCTGCAAATCAATAAAACTCTTTATAAACATTACTTTTAATGACTGACTAATGTTTGATAGTAAATATATATTTTATAGCACTATTGATTTAATTATTATTATTCATGCAGGTTATTAAACCTATTTCCCTTTTTGGTTTTTTGCTATTGTAAATAATTCTGGTGTTAATGCCTTTTGCATAAATCTTTGTGTTCATTTCTGACTATTTTCTTGAGCTACATTCCAGGAAGAGAAATTAGTAGGTCAAAGGGATTGAACATTTTTGAGGCATTTGATGCATATTGCTAAATTCCACATGATACTACAGACATATTTTTACTGCAGGTATGAAACATAAATGATAAACCATCTCTAGAGGGAGATTACAAAGCTTGTAGTCTTTGTTGATTGTAGATTTTCTAGACTATTATTACATTACTGTTAGTTAACAAGAGTATCAAGAATGTCCGCTAATCTATTTTGTGAGTTGGTAAGAGCTATATAAAAGTGAACATTATTTTATTTCAGTAAATGATCATGAAAATGAAAATAGCCAATTACAATCTGCACTAGGAGATTTGAAATACCCCCCTCAAATGTAGTCATAGGGAGCTGTCCAATGGAAGCTGTCTCGTCTGAATGCCATTGCCTGAGCTGAATCACTTCCATGATTGATCGATTGATTTTTAATTTATTTTTTGATTAGAGTTGACATACAATGTTATATTAGTATCATGTGTACAACATAGTGATTAGACATTTATATAACTTACAGAGTGATCCCCCAATAAATCTAGTACCCATCTGACACTATACATAGTTATTATGTTATTGACTATATTCCTTATGCTGTACTTTACATTCTCGTGATGATTTTACCAACTGGAAATTTGTACTA
>VMDR010030270.1:0-12442 GCA_007922815.1 Macrotus californicus
GCCCAAACACAGGAAGAGGTTTTTCCTTGAAGTTCAAGATGACTCTGAAATCAGCACTGTCAACACAGTCCAGCCATTTGTCAGCTCCAATTTACTCAGAGGACAAAAAGAAACAGTGACCTTCTCCCTTCCACCTCCCTTGAACATGCTGGGGGTGGGTGTAGAGAGAGAGCCAAGTTAATGGAATTTCCCCTGTCTGGACCCAGAACCCAGAAATAAATAATAAATATCCCTGCATTTTCTTTTAGTACTGTAAAATTCTCGCGATTGCTTGCAGTTTTGTTTAGATTGGATTCGACCTCATTTGTTTTTGACCCACTTCTCTTTCACATTGTCACAACCAAGACCACAAGGTTAGGTGCAGAAAGCTGCTTGGGAAATGTAAAGGGAAGTCAGCCCAGATGTTGAAAATAACCTAGCTGGTCTCCAAGGTGATACTGAAAACCAAAAGTTAGTAGTAAGGTTGATGTCACCGAGTATGAATTCTGTTCCAATATTCTTTGTCAGATAGGCACTTAGTCTCAATATTTCTTTAAACGTATTGATCTACTAAGACAGAGTCATACCTCATGCCTCTTAACAGCATGGTTCTTATAGTACAGGCCCTGCAATACCCACAATAGATTGTGTTCTGTGGAAAATTATTGTAGCTACCAAGAAAGACGTATCTTGTTTAATTATCTTTTTATTCACAGGCTCCTTCCTTCTCTGCCCTATTCTACCCCTTGGCTCTTCCTAGGCTAAGTGCCTAAATATGTGCCCATCACAACTCCTCATCTATTTCTTTCTTGCTGTCTCTGGCACCTCTTTCCTTCGCCCACATGCCAGCTTTAGTTCTGCTCATCTTCTAGAAAGAGGCACGTCTGCCCTTGTCCTTCAGTGATGGAGCGTGATAAACACAGCACAGTGTCTACCTTTGGGGTTCCAGGCTCACTGCCTCTGAAAGGGTTCCTCCCTTTTACTTAGGTGGGCAACTTACTTTCCTTAGGATGACTTACTTTCCCTTTCTTTCACCTTTTTAACTGTTCTCTCAATACATCCAGCCAAAGTCCGATCATGTTATTAAAGAATCTGGTAAGCAGTAATTTATTTTTCTCACCCTTGGGCAGTGTGTCTTGTCAATGGTTTTCACTCAGCAACCCACATAATGCGTTCCTGTGATGCTGTGGACGCCACAGGCAGAAAAGGCTCTCCTCAGGTCAACCACAGAGTGCACACAGAAGCAGTCATGGGCCTCACTGTGCAGCCAGCTTGTGTCTCTATGCAGCTACAGATGATAAAGTAGGGACGTTTTAGTAAAACTAGATAGGCTACCAGATAAGAAAAACCATTAATTAGGGGAGAGGGGGGAGGGGTGTTTTGTTTGGTTTTTAAACATGCTTGTTCAACCACTTTGACTCTGAAATGGAAACAGAACACTAGAATATGGAAATTTTCATGTTTGCGGCTTTATTAGGACCCATTTAGATTTTTCAAACACTGGGCTATTTTTTTAAAGTTCCTAACTCAGCAAAATAGGGATGCATTTGACCGACCACTTTTTTCTCCTCCAACTTAAACCCATCTGTATTCTGAGAGAAATCCAATCTGTACATTGGTGAGTCACTTGTGCTTAACTTGTCAAAATGTTAAAAGCTGTTTGAAATAAAAGAAGCCTTTGGAGTCTTACGCTTACATAATTTTTACCCCTAGAACCAGAAAGCTGTGCTTTTGCAGAGAATCTACAACCTGATACTCTGCAGGCATGTGCATCAAATACGAGAAATCACAGAGCTCAGGAGCATCACAGCTATATAGCGCCGCTACCTTGAATTTTAACCTACAGGCATGCGTATGTGCGTAACACAGGTTCTAAGCAAACTTTCTTCCAGCATATCCTACAATTTAAAAGATGGCTTATTTTAAGTGAAATTCCTAATTATTCCTCTCCTTGCAGGGCCATTGTGCAATGCTGTGCAAATCATATAGTGCACAAGTCTGGGAAGTGCCATTCTCAAAAACAGCGCCGCCTTCACAGTGAGACTACATTCTTAAATCTTGGTTTTCTTTTTGCAACTCAGAATTCAGGAAAGAGCATCATCTAGAGGTATCACCAAGCTGCAGTATCTTTATTGACTATGCCAAAAATTCTATCTTAACTTGTCAAATTTGCAAGGACTTGCAAGGGCCTTGTGCATATTAATTTAAGATAGTTACTGACTGGCAAATTTATGAGCAGGCTTTGGGTTTAAGTCTATATTCAGTTAATTATATCTAGAGGTATGTCTTTGGGAAGTTCCTTTACTTCTTGGAATCTGTGTCTTTGGATTAAAAACTGGGATAACTTTATTTACCCCTCAGAATGCCAGTTGCATGCTCACGGATCACCCTGCACGTTTGATGTGAATGACTCACAGAGTAGGTCAAGAGAGGCAGAGGGGATCTGGAATGTTTGAAACTATCAGGCAGAAGAGGAGAGTAGTTTGGAAAGTCTTTGGAGATGGCCAGTGGGTACAACAAAACTGGACGGATCGGTGGTAGAATAGAGACTGGGGCAAATCAGAAGAAAGAGGTCAAGAACAGCGCCAGGTAGCAGAGGGAGAAATGGGAGCTGCAAATGATGAGGGTGTGAAGGGCTCTCCTTTCACAGGAGAACTAGCTCACCCTGTTCTGCTCTCAGAAGGGCTGAACTGGGACAGACCATTGTTAAGAGCTAAAGGATATGACACATTTAATGCTCCCGGCACAGCGCCTCAACCTAATATGAGATTCATACATGTTCATTCCCTTCAGTCCTTTTTAGGGCATAGATTCATCTCACCAAGTGTCAGAGAAAGCATTATGGAGGACCTAACTTCTCAACTTCTACTTGACAAACATAGTGGGCATTGGTTGGGTTTTCTAATCTTCCCTCCAATGTTTCCTTTTGGAATCTGCCTTCCCTCACTCCATGTGACTTTGGAGGGGCTCACAATCATAGGGTCCTGTACCACCAACCACAGGGGGAAACATATAATCCAAACTGAACAAACAGTGGATACATCCCAAACATGGCCAATCAGAGTATTCTTTAAGGAATTAATTAGATGATGAGAGAAAAAGGACCTCTCTGCTTCTGAGATTGCAAGCTGAATGGCTCACCTGAACCAGAAGCAGTTGGGGACCAAAACTAAGGAAATCAGATTCAAAATATTAAAAAAGAGATGGATAGCACCTGGATCCTACTGTGCCTGAAGCCCTAGACTTTTCAGTTACATAAGACAATTAGTGCTCTTCTTTAACTAAAATGAATTTGAATGTGATTTCTATTCCTTACAACTGAGAGACCTGACAACATTGTGGGGATTATTCTTGGCAATTAAATTTTGCCATAGAATATATTAAAAATATATCATTTTCCTCTTTCTCACTATAGCTATTAGTCAATTTTTTACATTAAAATAATTACAATTAAATTGAGCATTTCTGTGCTTGAATCATTGGACCAATTATTGGGATTTTTTTCAGATGATCCAAACATGATCATCTCTCTGTCCAGGTGGGAAGATGAGGGCATTGGTGGAAAGGTGGGTGCTCTCCCAGCCAGTGAGAATACCACAGGCTGATGATGTGGCCACAGGCAGTGTCTGTTCCCAGAGTCTCCTGCATCAATCAGGGGAACAGGGTTGACAGTCAAGCTTGTGCAGGGCAGCAGGGCCTCCCAAAGTCAATGAGCAAAGTTGGGCTTCAAATAACTTGTCTTAACAAAGAAAGAGGGAGAAGCCTATATCTAGAGCCTGGGCATGAAAATGGGAAATTGGAAAATCAAAAGTTAGAGATTAGGAGGGGAAGCCAGCAATAAAGCCATATCATCACTGGATCTATATACTGTCCAAGTTACCATAGGGATTAAGGACAATGGAGTGAAAAGGCCCGGGTGAGAGCAGATATCAACAGGCTACGTGTCAGGGAATAAACACTCATGCGTTTACTCATTTATTTATTAACTCATTATTTTTATTATAATCAATCCTGTATAGAGCATTTGCCATGTATATGGTGTGGTACTAACAAAGGAAATGGAGAAAAGCATAAGAAGTGGTCTTTGCCTTCCAGGAGCCACTACCTAATTAGTGCCGTTTCTGTGTGTGCACAGACAGCTAGCATATCAAGCAGTGTGTGACACTTAAATGTCACCCGAAGGTTTCCACAGCAAAGGTTGTGCAATTTCTAGGGAGGCAGCCATTATTCCTGGGAGGTTAGAAGAGCTTTCTTAGATGCGGGGGGGATAAAGCTGGGTGGGTGGCCACTGTGATAAAGGGAACCACGTGGGTGTGAAAAGCAGATTGGGCTCTAGCACCGCACTCATTAGTTACAAGGTTTGGGGTGAGGTCTTAGCCTCTCTGAATCTCATTTTATCTCCTTTGTAAATGGAAAATAATATTTCAAATACCCAGGGTTGGGGTCAAAAATGAAATAAACTAAGTAGTTCTGGGATCCAGCAGCCTCAAATCAGTCCTCACATGGCAGAGTGGCTCTGGGGAAGCAAAATGACCAGGTGTAACAAGAAGAGATCTGTGAAAGGGAGTAAGGGACAATCTAATTGGTGGGTGGATCCATAGTCTTTCCCATTTTGCTTTTAAGTCTGGTTGGAGTCTGCGGTGCCGAAAACCGGATCCCAAACCCCTCCCCCTCCTCCAACAGCTCCATGCTAGCAATATACCAGCAATTGTCCCTTAAGAGCTTAGCCGTCCCTTCAAGAAAAATGCAGAAGAACCCCGAATTGAGAATAAGTTTCTGGCACCAGGCAGGGGCTCAGAATAGGAATTAAGTTACTTTAGAGCATGTGAAAGATTATATTGCTTGGACAATGGAGTTTAGGAGTTATCATTCACACCAACGAATATTTAAAGCTCATTGGCAATCAACATATATTTGTTCTCTTTCTCTTTTTCCCTTCTTCAACATTTCAAGGATTGGATATAATTCTGAATGGAATCAATGGAAGCAGAGCCATCAGGTGTGGGTAGCCTTTTACAGATCTGCCTTTGTGGCTGTAAAAATAATTCAAAGCACAAGTTTCTCCTGATGGCAGGAAAGTCATTTTACTGCCACATAAAAAGAACATCACATTAAAAAAATCATTTCTATATTCCTCCATCTATGGCTTCTCATACCAGAGAAGTTAAAAAAACTGTGACTCATCTGTGACCAGTTTTTGAAAGGCATGAAAATGGAACCAAGTATCCACTTATCTACAAGTAGAGTGTGTGTCCTCTAGGGAAGAGAAAATGTCTCTCTCTGGTGACATTTAAGAAACTGGTGGGGACAGGTATCATTCAGTGTGGCTTGGCTGCCAAGTCACCCCAAGGCAGTGTCACAGTTGCTGAGAGCAGAGACTGGGACAGCTCTTGGCATTTGAAGAAATAGGTCAGGGCTGACAGAGGCAGCTGGTTAGCTTCGTCCTTCCCACACATCTCTCTCCCCACCCCATGCACTCCTGGCCCCAGCCTTTGCTCAGTTGCCTCAGACAGTGAGGTCAGCTCCTCTCTCTCCCTTTGACTTCCTCAATCTGTCCCTAAAGTTGACAGGAACACAAATCTCAAATGGCTCCCAAAATAGAAAGACTTTCCATGCAGTTCAATGGTGAGAACATCGGAAGCCTTATTCCTGACTTGCCTGAATTTAATTTCTTTAGCACTAGATGCCAAAGTTTTGTATTAGACGATAGACAACGTGGAGTCTGCATTCATATTTTGAGCTTGATTTAATACACGCAGATAAGAGATGTTATTATAATTTGAAAATGCCTTCACTCCTTATCTGTCTAGCATCATCACGAATAAAATGTGTATGAGTTCATGTTACAGATAATTGATCTTTACCCTTTAAGCATGAACATTTCTTCTTAATCTAAAATGTATTCTATAATTCCTTCACTTGATAAATACACCCTGCCAAGAACTATTACCACACTTTTTGGTCAGCCAGGGCAACTGAGTATTGCTGACTAATTTTTTGCAGTTGAGGAGGGCTGGGCCATAGGTCCCCCTACAGTGTCTTCAGACCGTTACTCAGGTCCAATCCATGAGACATCCATCATATCCCATGTTATAGGATCACACAGACAGAATCTACACTGGGCCAAGTCAATATCAGCTTCTTCTCTGGTAGTAACAAACTATGAACCATTCTAGGGGAAGAGCAGGAGAGCGAAGTCTGGGACCCGACCAGCCTCACCAGGTAAGGAATGGAAGAAGCTGTTGGGAGGAGGTGAGAGTAACATGTCTGGTGAAATTTGGAAGTCCATTGCATGCCATCTGCTGGCTTAACCAGTTTTTACTGGCCCTTCCACATCCAAGATCACTTTGACCCTAAAGTCTTCTTAAAGGGTCGCACGATTTTTTGACATTGACACTGACATGATCTTTATCCCATCACAGGTGGTTGATTTGTGATGTTGGGTCCACTAGAGTCCCCCTCAATCCCCACTGCTTCCGACCTGACGTCAACTGTGATGGAGAGAGAATGAAAGGTGCCAGAAAAGCTTTCGCGCTCCCCACACCTACCCCCACCACCATGGATACAGCATCCCAGAGCGCTCAGTGTTGCCCTGAGTTGGCCTGCACTTCTAATTCAGTGTGTCAGAAGCTGGTTGGGCAACTCTGTCCCTTATATACCAAGGGACATGGCCTTGGAGAGAATTATTTTTTCCCACTGTGCCAAAGAATATTTCATTTTTTTATCAAGTCACAGCTACAAGCCAGGTGATGCTTCTAGAGGTTCAAAACAAAACAAAACAAACCTATTCTCCACTCCACAGCCAGGTGGTTTTTTCACATGTAGCTCTGATCCTGTCACTCCCCTTCAGCAGCTTCTCACTGTCCTCAGAGTCAAGGTCAAAATGGGCCTTAAAGAACCCACCCCCTCTTCTGTTCAGCCTCCTTTCCCATCAGTCTCCCTCACTCTGTGCACTCACTAGTCAGGGGGTCCTGGGCCTCTCACCAGCCCTGCCCTCTCCCAGCCCAGGGCCTCAACACCCACTATTCCCTCCACCCCTTAGTACACCTGCTTCCTTGACAAACAAACAAATAGAAACAAAACACTCATCCTTCTGATCTCAGCTGAAATGTCAATTGCTCCCAGAAAACTTTCCTGACCACTCCCCAAAAGGCTAAATCCCTTGAAGTAGCTACCCAAGACCTCCCCCAAACCCAAGGCTTGTTACTCTTGGAATCATGCTCTCTGAAGTTACTCCTTCCTCACTCAGTTCCATGGGAACAGTGACAGGAGCAGATGCAGATTTTGTGGTGCCTGAGCTTCTACAGTAGGGGAGGAGACAGGCTCTTTAAGAAAAACAATACAAAAATACCTTGCTTTGCATATTTCATGAAAAACATACGACTGGTCACATGAATGCTTTTCTAAGGCCTCTCCAGGGCCACAATGGAGGCTGTGCTCTTGGGGGAACCTGAAGCTGAAGCTACTTTATTTAGCTTCATGGTAACTCTGTTTCTGGGCAGCGACTATATTTGTCTTGTTTACTGCTGTGCTCCAGGCACCTGGCACAATTTTATTCAGGTTATTATTGTCTATTAATTTTGTAATCACTGGATGAGGAAAAAGAGGAACTAGAACTTTTTTTTTTTTTTTAAATCAAACCAGTACCTATTTTTGGGTAGAACTAAACAACCTGACCAGGAATGAAAGAAGCAGATTGGCTCCCAGAGGGTTGAGCAGATCTTGTACAAGAAGATACTCGATCCCTTTGCTTCCAGGAAAGACAGTTCCCAAATGGGACTGTCAGAGTGGGTGAGGGGCATGGCCACACTGGAGTCAGGCTGATCAGAATCTTTAGCCGTGACTCCATGGGAGGAATCTGACTCTCTAATCACAGTGTTCTTAATCAGGGAGCCTTAATGAACATACATTGCCTGTAATATTGGGAATTTTTTTCCTATGGTCATATCTTTGGGAGAGGAATCTGGCTATCATCAAATTCTCAAAGTGATATGAGCCTTCCCAAAACATGAACAATGACTGCAGATGAGTCCAACAAGACCGCATGGAATCGATGCAGGTGTCCCAACAGCCCAGACAGATCAAGGTTCCTATCCCAGCCCTGTATCTTAGTAGATCCTCACAGTGTAGTCAGCCTTTTTCAGTTTACTCAGCTGCATAATGGGACTCCACATGCTTACTCACAAGGTGACTGTCGAAGTTCAGATATATACGTATATATATAACGTATACTGTCTGGCCCAGTTCCTGTCTCACAGAGCACACTCAATACATATTTGTTCTCTTCCCTTCTAAATAAATAGCTTTTGATTGCTTGTTATAATCTCTGTACTAAAGGTTCAGCTGTTTAAGAATATTGTATTCATTCACCCACCTATTCATTTTAAAATTTTATTCAACATCTGCTATGTGCCAGACACTGTGCTAGGAACTGGACAAGGGTAAGGTGGCAAAGATAAAAAAATAATTAAGAGTAAAGACAAATCAATAAACTGAAAAAATTCAAGTAGTTTTAAAAATTTCCCATCTTATTATGATTATGTATTCTCTCTTGGAGATGAGCATCTTAGGCTGTCTACATATTTCAAAATATCTGGATAAAAATGGAAAAACTTAGTCAGTTGTGTGGCTTTTTATGCAGAGGATAGCAATCATCCAGATGTTTCCAAATATTTCATACCCACTGTTATCTAGACGACCACTTTGGAAGACTGAAAATTTATTTTCAATGAGATGGCACTGCTTTGGGTCCACACAGCTTTGTCAGTTCGTGTTACAAACCAACAAATATCCTGTCTCTGACACAGACCAAACACAACTTGTGCTTGCAAAGCAAAACCAAACCAAAAAAAGGAAAGCAAAATTATGAAAATAAGTGGGTCTTAAAGCCAAACACACATACACACACAAACACACAGGCATTAGCCCTGCTTTGTCTCCCTCTGCCTCCTGCCCTTCACATCCCGCCCCACCCCATCATTCCTAGATTAGTGAGGCTTCCTCAAGTGCACAAGTGCTGGTCAGTGTGTCCACCACACACACCAAGGGTTGCCAGGTTAATACAGGATGCACAGTTAAATTTGAACTCCAGATAATCAACAAATAAATTTTTAGTATAAGTATGTCCAGATATTGCATGGACATATTTATACTAAAATTTTCCTTTGTTTATCTGAAGTTCAAATTTAACTAGACACCCATTATTTTATTTGTTAAATCTGGCAACCGCACCCCACCTGTGGCCTGTGACCAAGTTCCTGCCACTCTCACTCCTTTGGGCCTCAGGGCCATTTCCACCCTGGCACATCCCAGTTCCCTGGATGGCATTCCTTCGCTGGACCCCACTCCAAATCCCTGTTCTACCAAGCCCTGCCTTTGGTGCACACCCACTGGGATTACCCACCACTGTGTCCTGCAGAGGTGTTGTGACTCCCAGCTTTTCTTTCCTGTGCAGCCAGAGCTCTTGGTCACTGGTCTCCTCTCCATTAGTGACCTCTGTTACTGGATCTTTTCCCCACCTGCATTCCCTCCTACCTAATGAAACTGTGACAGAACCCTGACCCCTGTGCAGCCTGCCCTGTGGCTACCCTGACTCACTACAAATACGTTTCCAGACCCTCCCCCTAGCACATCCCCAAAAGAACAGCACACCTATAGTCCCATTAACTGAGGTAAGGAGTAGTTTCCTTCACAAGCTAAAATGAACATTAGCAGAAGGCCAAACTATGCAGTCAAGAAGAGACTACTAATTTCTTAAGAAGAAATGCAACTCAATGGGACTATACCTACAAAACCAATAAACAAATTAATAGTTGCTCAAAACATGATTTATCTCAGAGCCTGCAATTCAACCACATAAACACTCATAATATCAAAGATTTTTTTATTTCCTCTAAATTTGTCAAGGTCTTCTTTAATTGCTATAAACACCTAAAGACATGAGCAAATTAACACATCAAATTGCAGGATTTTAACTGATACATATTCATGAACTCATGTTGTTGTGATCAGGCATATAATGACCTGAGACATTGATAAATTTGGTAGAAGCAAAAGAAAAACATAGCACACTGTTAAAATTCTCTGCAGATCACAGAATGGAATCTTTGATAAGTCCTACTCTAAGAGACCATTCATAACAATTATCGTATTTCTGTAATTCTTTCAGGAATGAGAGCAACAAAATGTTTAATCAGTATGCTTCATAAAAATACTGTCCCCCAAACACTTGAAGGCTAGATCTGTGCAAAAGAATGCTGGCTTCTTGGAAGGCTAATCCAGGCCCTGTTTCTCAGAATTAGTCTCACATTCTTACTGGCATTCTTGCTTCTATATCTACTGCCACTCAGAAAGGACTGACAGTTTTCCAAGCATTTGTGGGAATCTCAAGTTACAGCTATTCCAGGGTCTTCAAAATGAATGTCTTTTATTTGGAAGGAAATGTACAGCATGTGTTGGCTCACCCAGAGCTGCTGCAATGGAGTTATTTTTGAATCCCCAGCCTGCTAACCTCTCTCGTTAGAACCCATCCACACACGGCTCCTACTCATTAAGTCCTTGCTCTTACCCAAGCAAGCAGTGACCCTGTGGGCTGGAAACTGCACTTAGTCTGAACATAGCTGCACTGGTCCTGACAAAAGAAGCTGAGCAAATGCCTAAGGCAGGCAATGAGGCTGAGAGGCAGAGGCATGGACTGTGACAGGCCCTGCAAACGGCTCTCCAGAACAGAACGCAATTCTTTTCCTGCCCACCTACAGGAATGCTAATTGATTTCAGCAGATCGCGCAGTAAACTGCAGAATCCTTCTCAAGATAACATTCTAGTCAGCCATTTCCAAGGCACCAGGAGCAGGGAACACTTCCAAGTTCAAGTGGCCCCTGTTCCAATGGGGCCCACAGCAACACTGTCACCACAATAATATTTTAAAGAATTTATTGTGTTTCAGAAACGATGGTCTATACACACACACACACACACACACACACACACACTTATACTCATTTATTTCTCATAAGAGTCCTATAATGTAGGTGCTAATATTGCCCCAATGTGTAATAACTTGCTCAAAGTCACATACAATGAGGTTGAAGATCAGCATTTAAATACAGGCCTGTCTCCCTTTACGTCCTGTACTCTGAGCCACTGTGCTAACAGCTGGACCACCGTTACAGGGGGGGAAATCGACAGCTGCCTATGTTGTGTGGCTTCAAGGGATAATGGGAAGATCCTCTCTGCAGGCAACATCTTCAAGCTCCCCCTCCCAACACAAATCTGTTTGCTTTAACCGGAACACTTGGCAGGGTGGAGCAGCATGAAATGCAGAGTCCCCTCTTGGCTCCTTCATAGCAGTCTGACTTTGGGTAAGTAGCTCAGCATCGCTGGGGATGACTGTAATAATACCTACCCCCCAAGGTTGTATGGGCATTGGATGAAACACAGAGAAGCACATTTTGAGAACAGAATGAGGTATGCAAGAGTTACTATTATTACAATCCAGAATTAGATAAAGTACACACTGTCTTCCAGAAGTATGTGCATTTACAATGAGATTTACACCGCAATTCTTTTTTTTTAATTTAATTTTATTTTTTTAATTAGTTTATTGTTGTTCAATTACAGTTTGAATTTTCCCCCCACCACTCTTCCCCCACCCCAGCCAATCCCACCCCCCTCCCCTGCTCCCACCCTCCCCCTTGGTTATGTCCATGTGTCCTTTATAGTGTTTCCTGGAAACCCTTCCCCATACTGTTCCCTCCCCCTTCCCCTCTGGCTATTGTTAGATTATTCTTAATTTCAGTGTCTCTGGTTGTATTTTGTTTGCTGATTTCTTTTGCTGGTTATGTTCCTGTTAAAGGTGAGATCATGTGGTATTTCTCCCTCACCGCCTGGCTTATTTCACTTAGCATAATGCTCTCTAGTTCCATCCATGCTGTTGCAAAGGGTAGGATCTCCTTCTTTCTCTCTGCTGCCTAGAATTCCATTGTGTAAATGTACCACAGTTTGATCCACTCATTGACTGACGGGCACTTAGGTTGCTTCCAGCACTTGGCTATTGTAAATTGTGCTGCTATGAACATCAGGGTGCATAGGTTTTTTTGGATTGGTGTTTCAGGGCTCTTAGGGTATAATCCCAGCAGTGGAATTGCTGGGTCAAAAGGCAATTCCATTTTTAGTTTTCTGAGGAAATTCCATACTGTTTTCCACAGTGGCTGCACCAGTCTACAATCCTACCAACAGTGCACTAGGGTTCCCTTTTCTCCACAATCTCTCCAACACTTGTCTGTTGATTTGTTTATGATGGCCATTCTGACCGGTGTCAGGTGGTATCTCATGGTGGTTTTAATTTGCATCTCTCTGATGGCTAGTGATGCTGAGCATCTTTTCATATGTCTCTGGGCCCTCTGTATGTCCTCCTTGGAGAAGTGTCTGTTCAAGTCTTTTGCCCATTTTTTAATTGGGTTTT